>VDFB02090780.1:0-98604 GCA_007258455.2 Sequoia sempervirens
ATTTAAATCGAGGAAAGAATCTCCCAGATTAGCAAATTGCTATGATGACTAGGAATATTCTCTTTCAAAATCGGAAAATTTCTAATTTATGGTGAAGAGAATTAATGGCATTTGCTAATTCTGGCGCCAGTTGTCAATTATAAAACTTCGAAGATTTTCATTTTCATTTTACAAGATTCAAAGCTGAGATTTATGCTGAAGAGCTGAAAGTTTTTGTTGAGTTGTGAATTTTTGAAGTTGTTGGAAGTTGAGTTGCTGAAGGCTGAAGTTGTCTGTTTGTTTCTCTGAGTGCTGAAGCGCGAAATTGCTTGAAGTTGTTGAGTGCTGAGACTCGAAGTAAAATCTGAAGTAAAGATTGGAATTGCTAAAGAGGATTATTTCCCCAAGTTGCTGAGAAGAGGTGAAGTTTAAATTTTTTCGAAGTTGCTGAAGCTTGAAGTATTTCCTGAAGTTGGCATTGCTGAAGTTTATTTTCTCCGGAGAGCTGAAATTTGTTGTGGCTGCGAGTAGTTGAGAATTTAAAAGTTTTTATTTCCGGAAGTTCTAAATCTCTTGAGGTTTGAAGGCGGAGTTATACTGTTGAAGCTATTGATTTAATTTTATTTTTTGCAGCCAACTCCATTTGCCAGCCATCTCGTGAAATTTTTATTTTAAAAGTTTGAATTGTAATGTTTGCTTTTTCGTTTTGCAGATGGCTGAGGGTCGAAGAGCTGACGTTGCCGGAACAAGCAAGGTTGGAGCTAAGGCTGGAAATACTGAAGCTAGCAAAGAAAATGCTTCCAGACAGGCGATCATCAAAAGCTTGAAGAAATCTTTTATTCCTGAGTCGAAGTTTGTCTCGAAGCTTGGAAACTTGACGAACACCAACCTTGGATTTTTCAATCTCGAGACTTTCAGAAGGAGGATATATGGACAGGGTGGCAATCCTCCGACGGCTACCTCGCATAGCATGGTGACAAGTGGGTTGTACATTGCAGCTGGTTTCCTGCCAGCCGTCTGATGTCCAGAGCTCATCATAGAATGTGCAAACCATTACGACTTGGACCAACGGACGATTATTTCTCCAGAAGGCAAGCTATTCTCCAGAAGGCAAGCTACTAGCGAATTTTACATCGGATGCAATTGGTGAGGCTTTCGGGATCCTGGCCACATATAAGATGTTATATAAATCAAAGGAGAAAGTTGACAAGATGTACGCCACATCTTTTGATAAGTGTATGAAGAGAATCAATACCACTTGGATGAGGAAGCCAAAGCCGCCTAGCGCGAAGCTGCCGAAGCAGATCATCTCAGAAGAGTTAAATCATGAGTACTGTGACATTATCACGATGCTCAGTCGGGTCAATGGGAGCCCACAGGTGTATGTGTTCGAGCCATGGATGTTTTTCTATATCAGCGTGGTGCTTGAAGGAAAGGTGGAAGTGAACTGGGCACAGATGATAAGTGATAACATCAACGAGCAATTCAAAAATCTGAGGAGAACAAGGACGTTCTATATGAGCTCGTATGTTATCTACATGTTAGCACGGATGACGAAGTACAAGGGGTTGGCGTATCAAGAACCGATTGGATGTGGCTTCAATCAGTTCAAGATTCACGAATCTTGCAGGCAATTGCATCTCTCAAACACTCCTCATTTCAAGAGGGTGAATGACGCCTTCACTAGAACATCACGAGGTCTCTTTAGGGGAGATTGCAACAGAGAATATCTCAGGAGGCACAGAAGTTCATCGAGGAATATGGGTTTTGGTTTATCCAATTCCCCAAATTTACTTATCTAAGGCTGTGTTGTGACCTTTTCACACATCGTGCCATTGCAAATGGGGACCCCCTAATTTTGGCTTTGCTTTTCGGTCGTTTTGTTTTTGTCTCTCTTTTCTACTGTCCACTTTCCGGGGATATGCCCGTCTGTGAACTTAAACGCAAAATTTTGGCCAAGTCTATAAATTAGGGTTTTGAATTTTCCAGCCAATTTGAGGTCAAACAAAGTAAATAAATTGAGATTTGAGATTGACGTTGATGTTAGTATGCTCCCAGCAGGTTTTCACTGAAGTTTCATCAGATTATGAGTACTTACTATTTTTAGTAAGTGTGCAATTACAGGCAATCCTTCAGCATTTTCGGAGTTTTAACAGTCACACTGCATTCAGAACACATCAAGTTGCTCGTTGGCAAAATTTGAGCTGAAACCGACCACTTACTATTTTTAGCAGTTCAGCTTCCAGAGCAGATTTCAGGGCTTATATGCAGAGATTTTCAATGCATGTCTGGAGATTCCTTCTGGGTTTTTGGAGACCTTCGCGATGGTGTGACATGCAAAGCGAGATAACGAATTTCAGAGTTCAGCCTTTCGAGGCTATTTTTACGGTTTGCATGTCAAGGTTTTTTCTTTGCATGTCTACATATTCCTTATGGGTTTTTCGAGAGCTTCGCGATGATGTGACATGCAAACGAAGATGGTCACTCATTTTGGAACTTACTATTTTTAGCAGGTGCATCCCGACAGCCGCCTCCCAACACTTCAAAATCATGAGCTAATCGCAATGCAACAAAAACGAGGACAAACGGAGGTCATTTGATATGCATGCAAGATCAACTAGGGTTTCCAGCTTCGAGGCCTGAAAAGAGGGGTAAAAGGTCAGAATTTTCAAAAATCGGTGTATACCACCGCGATCAACATCTTCCAAGCTATCCGCAAGTAAAATTTGAAGGCGAACGGAGCACTTACTATTTATAGTAAGTCATTTCAGAAACAGGCTAAAAATAGCAAGTCAGCAGCAGGCGCTAGTGTCAGCAGGCAGGTCACGTGGTGAGGAGCGCGTCTTTCAAATTTCAAGTCAATTGGAGTCGTGGAAGTCTAAAAATCAAGCAGCTGCTATTTATAGTAAGCCGCCTCCAGAAACATGCCAGAAATAGCAGGTCATTACGAGGTCTCAACATGAACAAGTCAAGTAGGTGATGGGGACCCCATGGTGCGAATTTCAAGACAAATGGAGTTGCAGAGAATGAAAAATCAATCACTATTTTTAGCAGGCTTGAGCAGAGAAATTAGGGTTTCCTAAATTCAAGGGCAAGACACGACAGTAATGCAAATGTAGCATCCAGCCACGATCACTACACTTTAGGCAATCGACACGCAAAATTTGAAGGCATTCTGAGTAGTTGCTATTTTTAGTAAGTTGCTAAAATAGCAGGTACAGACAGATATCAGGCATCAGTAGCACAAACACATCCCGAGGTTTAGAACAAAGCAAAATCCAGCCTTTTTGGAGCTTGGAATTAGCTTGAAGTGCAAAATTGACAAACTTTCTAAAAATAGCAAATTAGGGTTAGCATGATCGAGTCACCCTAAATGTTACATCCCGATTTTATAGCTACTATTGTATAAGGAAAATCAATGTAATGTTTGAATCTTTATGATGAATAAAACATGTTTGATCGTGTTAATAAATGAATGAGTTCTGTTTAAATGATGATTTCATTTGATTGTTACTTCTAAATGATTAGTCTTGATTAAATGTTGCATACAATTATAGAATAATAGTATTCTAACTTGTGAGATGTTTTTACCTTGTTATGAGCATATGACTGCCGGTGTCATGTCATGATGTGCAGGTACGAAGACTGTTCCTCCGGACAGAGGAGAGACATCATTCGGGGAGGAACTTGGTCGGGTAAACAGTAACGATTACCAAATTGAGCATACACACACATACTATAAATTGAGTAAGCCAAGTCTGTTTGTCAAGATAACGATAAGTCATCCTTAGGCTTGGAGTTATGTTTACTTCTTTATGCTTTGAAAAGTGATGATTACTCGTTTGTTTGACTTATTGTGCTTTGACCACGATATGGAAAACATGAATGGATATATGTTAATAGGTCAAGTAAGTATGTATATGCATGTCAATACATACGTATGATCGGCAGATGGATATGCCCATACGTACGTGTCAACATGATATACATACATTTACGTGTACACTATGTATTGTGATATACGTAAATATACATACCCATGTTCTCAATTGCCTGTGAATAGTGATATTAATTATATTATTTAATATTGCCTAGGAATTTACATATACAAATACTAACATGTATAAGTGTAAATATTTTGATATGTAAATATAAAATATATATATATATATATAAATATAAATATTTAAATTGTAGTTTTACTTTGAAATATATATATATGTATACTCGTTAATATATTTAAATATTAATATTTAAATATATCAACGCATATATATATTTAAGTATATAAATCTACAATAAAGATATATATAAATATATATTTACAAATTTATATATTAAGTTAAATAAATTTATGAATCTTATATTACCGTGGGTAAAATTGTAGTCACCTTACATAGTAAAATCTTTATTAATGAATTTAGAAATATTTGATTTTGATTTAAAATATGAAATCGATACATGGCTTGAAGTCAAATTAATATTTTGTTTTTGAACTATGGAAATCGAAATTTTAAGAGAGTTAAGTATCTAAAATATAAAATTCTTCATTGAGTAAAGTCGAAACATTTGTAAATGAGGAAAAAACGTTTTATTTAGTAAAACTCATGAAAAATGCCTGAAGGAAATTGCGCACATCATGAAAATCGCGTGAAAAGCCACGCGCAGGAAGAAAAACGCGCCAGAAACGCGGGGCAAAGAATTGGTCATTGAGAAATGGTCGAATGCTAATCTCCTGGCCTCAAATGGCGACGTGGGATCATATGAAATTTGACCTTTTCGTCTGAAAATGAACTTCCTGAATTATTGCAACCAAAATAACCTAAAATCTGGAAAATGCCTTGAGCTGTCAATCCGCCATGTGAGAGTCGAAAAATTCTTCATTTGCTGGCTTGAAAGAAAGTCGAATCACCTTCAATTTGATGACTTAGGGTTAAAGAATCCGCCAAGTGTCTTTTTGACCATTTCTGAGCACCTTGCTGTCAATCAACGTGCCTTCTTAAGTGGAAATCTGTTGCAATTCGGGCCCTATATAATGACGCCCTTCCATTCATTGTAAAACACACTTTTGAGCAAACTTCTGAGTTTAGTATTTTACCCCATAACCATTTTGTGGCATTGCTTGAATTTTCTGTATTACTGAGTTGACAAATACAGTGCATTATTACCAGCATTTACCAGTTACAGTGTTTTTATCAATTTTAGCTCAGAGTGAGGTATTTGTATAGCTGAGTAGGAATTAAGTGGTGGAAACACGTCTGAGAGAAGAGTTATAGGAGTTCACTATAGAGGGGAAATACTTTCATAAAAGAAGCCATATTTAGCTGAAACCCTGGAAGCTTATTGAAGGAGAATCTAAAAGAGCAAATTTGGAAGGAGAAGCTTTAAAATCAGGCATGAATCCTCCTAGTCTATAATTTTTATTGAAGTGTTGTTTCCATTTTAATCTTGTGATTGCTGTTTTCAATTAGCTCTAACAGGAAAGAACTGTTTTGATGAATAATTTAAGCAATTCATTTAAGAAGAAAATGTGAAAAGGATTCAATGATTAGGGGAAAATTGTGAAAGAGGGAATATTTGGATAAAGAGCTTAAGGGATTAGATTATTTCTCTTGCATTAAAACGAAATAATGGAAAATATAAAGGGGAAGGATTTATTTGCATTTTGAATGGTTATTGCATGTTGTGTATGATCTCTATATATGGGGAGATGCTGTAGAAACCCTAGTTTCCCCAAAATCTCCGTTTCTGACTGTTTTTAGGTTTTTCTGAAGGTTTTTGGTTTTTTTGCAATTTTTTGAGGTTTTTGAACAATAAATGAAATTTCCGATTTTTGCAATAACTTGAATAAATTCACTAAAAATTGTATAACTCTGAAAACTACGAAATCCTTTGAGAATATAGATGCCAGACTCTTTATTATTCTACTGAGACGATTACATTGAAGATCTGATAACATGCAAAGGAAAAAGGCAACATTTTTGAAAACCTGATTTTTGAAACAGCAATTAATGTTCAGCTTTGAGAAGGTACGGCTGCAATGAATGTTGAAACTTCCTCCAGTCTGGTGATCCCAAATGCCTCCAGCAACCCCAGCGCCCCAAGAGGAAGTGGATTTGCAAGACAAAGATAGGCGTTCCTTTTTATTTGAAAAGTACGGCTCAAGGACAGAGGTACGGCCTGTCAGAAGTACGGCTGCAGCAACAAAGAAAATGTACGGCCTTCTCTGAAGTCAATGTCCAAGTCTCTGAATATGGTGAATATTGGCGCCTAGATGAATAGGTATGCTCTGAATGCAAAACACTGAAAAGAACTCTATAGATAATGAATGCTGAAACTCATTGCGAACCTCTGCTGAAGAACCTCTGCTGCAATAAATCCAAGTGGTATTTCACACCCTGGTGCTTCCGATTGGAGATGGCTCGTTCCCCAAAGAATTCGAACTTGAAACCCTAAAGTCTCTTGTTCAGATCAATTTGATTAGTTCTCAAAATCAATAATCTCATAATGGCTCAAAACCCAAGGCAAATCCTCTAATATGCTGAAAAGTGCGATTTCCTTAAGAATAGGGTTTCATTAAAATATTCACTTTTAATTCTTTTAATTTCTCCATAGTCTCAGCTGAATATTTTAATATAATTTAAATGTCAATTTTGGCCCCTTCTGATGATGGCGCACCCCTCAAGAAGAATCACTTAAGTTATAATTTAATATTATAACTTTATATTATAATCATTAAATAATTAATATTTAATTAATGCAATTAAATATTAATATTTCTCTCGTTACTCATCCAGGTATTTGTCTCGTGCGAATTTGTGAACAACGAGTGGTCCCCGAGGCAACTGCCAAAGTCCATACTGCTAAAATAGCGAGGGGGAGTCCGCAGTACACTTTGCCGGGGGCTTGCTAAAATAGCAATTAAAGTCTCCCGTCGAGTCCGAGCGAAGACTACTAATCAAACTCACGCTAAGCGGGTGAGCCAAGCTCACAGTGACCCTCTATCAGGTCCTGCTCGGCCTACGAGGTGGAGTGTGATAGATAAATCTGTACCAGAGATGTCATGGAGAAGGGGCATGGCGGAGAATCACACATTAGATGTATTATTTATCTACTAAGATGTGAAATGATAGCGAGAATCAAGTGAAGTCTTTTAGCTTAAGTTATTAGGATAACTGAGACAAGTTATATACTCCTAGGATAAAGAGTTCCTAGTTAGGAGGATTGTTTCAAGACACTTGAATACTGTTTTCATTTCTAGTAGGTTCGTATGATTGTAGGATGTCTGGGATGACGGTTTCATCCATTGAAGGACAAAACCTATGCATAGAGTAAGGAAGCCTCAAGTCAAATCAGCCCTGAGTAGTGTTTATGATAGATGACCTTCATTCGAAGTACTGAATGAGAATACTTTGGCCAAAGTAGTGAAAGGTACGACATCCACCTAGATGAGAGATAGTTGAGACTACACTGTCAGTTCATTGTGATCTGAGTACTAGATCGAGATTGTGAAATAGCAAGGTTCTAGTTAGTGGGACACAACACTATGCTCGATTGGTAATCGTTAAAGGATACCCTACCAATCTCTTCTTCGAAGGGAGGGCTGTTCATTGCAAAATGATCGTGCGGGGGACCGCATTATAAGTCCGTGGTTGGCGGAAAAGCGCCCGAGTGATGTTTCTCCTCCACAGCGAGCGGCTGATGTACCAAGATTTGAAAGGACGGACTCGTGGACCTTCTTACTTCTATTTGTGCAAAAGCTTACAAGCTATGTATGTAATTGTATTACTTTTTACCTCTGATTTATAGTTGCAATAAAAATGAAATTCATGTGGAAACATATTGTAACTTGTAAGTGTATATCAATAAAGAAAGGAAATTTTTATTGTGTTATCTTTGTTACTTGTTACCTTTACATGTTTAAAGTGAGAATTGGAAAGTTTTTAATTTACGCAGAATTGGGTCGTAACACTAAATCAGGGAAAGAGCAAAAAATTCACTGAAATTGATAAATTTTCAAGTCCAGCCAGTGAAGAACGCCTTTGAAAGCTGAAGGTTGGTGGAAATTCTCTAAGCACTTGAAATTTGAAGTTCACAGGCCAAATGAACCTTGAGAAGTTGAAGATGAGGCAGGAAATTTAGTGAAGGCATTGAAAATGGAAGCTTGCGTAGGGAAATGTGCCCAAGCTTGAGAAGATAAGGGAGTCTAAAATTTGCCTAAGTATTCCAAATTTGAAGCTTAGCATGTCAAAAGCGCCCTTGAAGCTGAAGATCTTGAAAATTCTCTAAATACTTCAAATTTGAAGCTTGACCCTTGTCTTGCGCCTTGACTTCTAGGGAGGTTAGAAAATTGTTTAAGTGTTCAAAATTGGAAGTCCAAGGTATAATGTGTGCCTAGCTTTGAGGAGAGGCTCAAAATTTTTTCTAAGTGTCAAAACTTGAACCTCCATGGGCAAAATGCGCCTTTGACTTGAAGGAAGCCATGAAGAGTTTTTTTCTAAGTGTAAAGTTGGAAGCTCAAGCCCCCATTTGCGCCCAAAGAGAAGAAGGCACTTTGAAGTTTTCTAAAGCACTTAAATTTGAAGAAAAGGCCACTACAAGCATCTTGATCTTGAGGATGAAAGTGGAAATTTTCTAAGTGTTTGAAAGGTGAAAGCTCCACCCTCCATATGCACCTGGACTTGTGGAGAGTGATGAGAAGTTTCTAAGCATTTTAAACTTGAAGTGCACCCTTTGAATTGCACCCAAGCTTGGAAGCATGACTAGGAAATTCTCTAAGTGTTGCAAATTGGAACCTCAGAGGGGGAAATGCGCCTTTGCCTGGAGGAGGTTAGAAAATTGTTTAAGTATTCAAAATTGGAGGTTCATGGTATAATATGCACCTTGACTTGTGAGGAAGGGAGTTTGAAAAATATTCCAAGTGTTGTAACTTTGAAGCCTAGCCTAGCAAATGCGCCCAAAGAGAGGATGAAGATGCTAAAAATATTCTAAGTAAAGTTTCATCCACTTCCCTGCATGAAATGCACCCAAGGTGGTAGAAGCATCAAGAAAATTTCTAAAGTTTAAACTTCATCCTTCTCCTATGGCAATATGCGCCCACCTCTCAAGAAGTTCAAAGATTCAAAGGAAGTCATAATTTTCATCCACCTCCACCCTTCATTTGCGCCCTCCTCACAAGCAGAATGTTAAGAAAATTTTCTAAGTATGGGATATTCCTCTCCTCTTGTCATATGCGCCCATCCTTTTCTCATGCTAAATGCGCTCAAGTGTGTAAGGTGGTGAGTGGAAAGTGAAGTATGCTAGGTGTGGTGAAGTTGAATATTCCCCTTCAAGTGTCAAATGCGCCTACGGTGGTAAGATGAAGTATGCGAGGCGTGGGAATAATATCCTCCATGAAGTATGTTATGCGCCTAAAGTGGAGTGTAAAGGTGGTGGAATAAAGTTGATGAGAGAAAATATTGCTAAATGATGAATAAAATGTTAGGCATGGATTCAAAGTATATCCTTCATGATAAGCAAATGCGCCCAAGGTGATGGAAGTATGAAGTAAAATGTGCTAGACGTTGAACACAGGAAAATGAGTAAAGTTGAATAGAATTTTCTAAGGCACAAAGGGTTTTCTCTAGGAAAAACGCCTAAGTCTGATGAAGGTGTAAAATTTCTCAGAAGCACGAATAAAGTTGCCAGTGGAAAAGTCAGTGAGTGCCTGCTTCGTGAGGTGGATAAAATTCTTTTTCAAGTCAGAGCAACAAGGTACTCACAAGGATGAAGAAATGAAATAAATTTGATGAGAGACTATTTTCCTAAGGTTGAAATTCAAAAAAATTAAATGAACCCGTTCGTTGTGCACCCATGGATTCGACGCGTTCTGAAGAAAATTTTCTTCTGGGTATTGGACGTCTGCGATGATGAATGGATTTTAAAGTCTTCCACACTTTGCCGAGGCCTTCAGGGTGAATATTTTTGATGGGCACCAAGTTGATGAATCGCCTAAGGGAAATTTAAAATTTTTTCTAAGGCAAGGAATAAAAATGCCTTGGTGGATGAATTTGAGGTTGAGAGCCTAGATAAATTTTGATCAAATCCTTGATGAAAACATTTTTCTTGAGGCAGAGTCGGATGAAATGTCGGAGTGAACTCCTCAGCTGGTGAAATGAAAACAGAAGCTCAAAGTTTCCAGATATGCTCTAAGGGGAATAAGTGGTAATGCGGAAATATTCTAAGGTAAGAGGAATATAAAGGCAAAAGTTGGCTAGTGAAGACGATGGACCTTTGGAAGTTAAAGCGTGAAAATCAAGTAAGTAGGTTGAGTTTTTTTTATTATGAAGTGTTCTAATGCTCTTCTCCTTGCTTGTTTTGTAGGAGGAACGTCGAAGACCAAGCAATGATGACTTGGAATAATGAAGCAAATAGTCCAAGATGATAAATCACAAAGGAAGAAAAGTTGCAAGAAATGTCTAAGTGTTGGAGTCTCTCCTTGAAGACCCAGTATGCACCCAATGCAATTAGGTTGGCGACAAGGAAGAAATGTTTTCAAAACTCAAGATGGAGAAAAGAATGGAAGCTCGAGCAAAGTTGAAGAACGTCAAGAAGAAGATCAAGAACAGTGTGAACGCGTTTCAAAGTTGGAATCTTCTAGAAGGATGATGGACATTAATGGCTCATTTATTACTCCACTCCTTTTGGTGGCAGTTTTTAGGGTGAATCTTGTTTAGGGCTGAGGTGGCACAATCTGGGCCATCCAGCTGATTGTAATCTGAGCTGTCCGTTGGACTTGGCCATCTATAAAAGGGGGAGTTCCCCTCATTTGTACTCATGAGACATTAGCTTAGAGTTAGACAGTAGACATAGAGTAGAGGGACAACTTAGAAGTAGCTTAGTATGGATTGATAGTGTAGTTGAAGAAGAAGGAAAGTTTTCCTTTGAAAACTTTTGCAAGAAATTGTTGTGTAAAACTTTCATAATAAAAGATCTTTTCATTGATGGTGAAATTATCTTTGTTATGGATAGCTAGCGAGGTTTCTTCATCCCTTCTACTTCAAGTAAGCGTAATAAATGCAAGTAGTTGTTAGCTGTGGAATGTGGTGTTTGATCTAAGCAACTTTGTCTATCCATACCACTAGTGTATTTGCTGATGGTGAATGCGCCTTGTGTGGTCAACTGGAATATCATGTACTTAACTTCGATCATGATTTGTATGTCTATATGCGTCGTTGTGATGGTATTTTCATGCTAAGTTGTGATCTGAACACCTTGAACTACTCCTTTGAAGATTGCACCAACTCCGTGGAGGCTGTCCGATGCGAGGCAAAGCGAAGTTTGGTTGAAGTTTGTTGAAGTTGAGCTCCATATCCCACACTTAGAATAGATTTAGACTCTCTAAACCCTGCAACCACTTTAAATTCGTTACTTTCTGGTTAGAATAGGAAACCCGTGCTTCATTGATAAATCCGTCAAATTGTGGAAACCCCTTCCTCTGCTGTTGAACAATTCCGTAAGTCCCCTTGAAATACCAGCAAATCACATCGAGCCAACTGAGACTATTCACACTGAAGGAACCTTGGAGTTGAACGCATGAACTTTCTTGCAATCTTAGCATGCGGAATACTTTGATCAAGAGAGAGTAGGGTAGCCGTTGGCGACTTTATTCTGCATTGGTGCGGTCACGAAAAACACATCAACAGGCTGCCAGGTCACCATTCGTATGTCTACTGACTGCCGAGGTACCCTACCAACAGGATGATCATGCTTGAGGTGTCTAGGCAACTTGTGGCCTATGACAAAATTATAAGAAGGAAGAAGAAAGGAGGTTTGCACTTCCCTCTTGTTTTGGGAAATTCACTCGAGGAGTGCCCTTCGTTGCAAGCAGCTAAGGAGGCAGAAGAAGAACTGAAATTTTATCAACTCACGCTCTATACCAGCCAGCAGGACTTTGATCCTCAAGGAAATATTGGCACTGTACAGGGTGAAGAGTACAGGCATAGGACCCACTTGGAAGATTTTTGGGCAAATGCACCAGATGAAGGCAAAATTAGAAGAACGTTCTCCAGATTGCCCCTAAAGCTGATCAGAGAATGCGAGGTGGTCCCAGTGCCGGATCAAGTTGATGAAGATGCCAGACTCACGCACCCAGATTATGAGTCAACAAAGAATACGCCAATTCCACCTCCGAATTGGGCTGAGCCGGAAATTGCAGACTTAGATACCTTGTCTATGCCTGTCATGACCTTTACGAGGAGTTGGGTGGGCGGACATGTCCACAGACTGAAAAGGAGATCTATCGCTCTCTCATACAATCTTATGGGCAACCGGAGGCCACCAGTGTCAGCAAAGAAGAGGAAGCAAGTTGCCCAAGCTTCAGAGCCGTAGCAGCAGGAAGAGCCAACTCAGCCCGAACTTGAGAGATCGGAGGAGACGTCACCCACTCAGTTGCTGGCTCAATCCTCCAGCGTACACGAGGTCTCAATGTTTGCAAATCAGAGGGGTAGAGCGAATGAGGAGCCAGAGGTTGGAGAGGTCAACCAACCGTTGCCAAGAGAAGTGGACAGTCAGAGTGCTAATGCTCCTGAGGGCATTGATCAGCAGGATGAAGGAGAAGAAACAGAAACGGATATCCGCTTTGATTGTGCACTTGAGGCGACTTTTGAAGAGGAAGATATTATAGAACCTGAGGTTAGGGCTCATGGGGAGGGCAGTCAGCGTATGGAGACAGATGAGCCTCAACCAAATATCGCTCAGGAGGGAGTCCGTGAAGTAGAGGCAACTGAAGAGAAAACCCTCATTGTTTATGATGCTCAGCGTGATTGGCTCCCACGTGCAATACAGAGAGATCAGGAAGACGACGCTGACCTGGCAGTGGAAATGGAGGAACTTCTAAATAGAACAAGTAAGTCGCCCAAGAGGAAGAGAGCCAAAAAGTATTCCCGGATCGAAACTAAGGAGGGTAGTTCACGCACTTTTCATGTAGCTGTTCCGAGGGAGGATTGTGACTTGGGCGATGTAATGCCGGAAAATTACACTGTCACCACCATTGAGTTAGGACGTCCTTCTGGGACTCAAGTTGTTGAGGAAGCGGAAAACTCCTTCCAGGCCCTGAAGGATAGGATGGTACGAAAGGAGGAAAAATATAAAAGATTGAAGAAGGAGCATAGGGCGTTGGTCAGATATGTACAGCATCTATCACATCCTTGTGCTCAAGAGAGACCAACAGTGGAGGTTCCACCTGAGCTGCCACGAGAGTCAATTGGTGGACTCAAGGAAATGAAGAGGGCCATTCAAGAAGGAGACAAATGGATAGGCGGTGTTCGTGCTGAGGTAGAGAAATTCATAGCCGACCTCGTATCCTCTTTTCAGAGCGCTTCAAGTATCCTCTCGCGCTTGGAGAATGTTGAGCAGGCTTGGGGTAACACCCACATATTTTAGGACAAAACTATCCCTCCCCTCGCTACTTTGATGCGCATACCCACGCAGACTTTGGTCAATGAGGGGGTGATCCAGGTTGGGGACAGGTATGATTTCCTTGGGTGGCATTCAGCTGCGTTCATAGGCAAGGGCTTGTTCGACATGGCAACAGCTGAGTCTTCTAAGATAAGGAAAGCAATGAGAAATATTTAGGAGAGCATCTTCAATACATTGGATGCATTATTTTCCAAGAGGTTGACTCCGGAGGAGGTAGAGGTAAATGGATTGAAGGCAAGATTGCAGCCTTTCTTCTCTGAGATGCGGAGGTTTTCTTAGCTTGACTTTGAGAACATTTCCACGTTCTCAACCATCATTCAGAGCACGTAAGAGTCAATTGAGAGCTGGAGGAAGTCTTGTGATCGGCATGAGCAGATGGAAGCTATTCTGGAGTATCAACTCAATCTTACTCTGGCAATATAGAGGAGGAAATTGACAAAGTGCTGGCTCGGTTCATAGCTTACGCGGTCAGAGAGAAGGGCAATGGAAACAAAATCTTGGATGAGAATCTTCTGGAGGGATGGTGGGCATTAAATTCCCATAGTGGTCAAGGAGGAATCTTCTATTTTTGTACTCATTAATGACGCTACTCCACCTTCTGGCGGTTTTTAGGGCAAATCTTGTCTAGGGTTTTGTGGCTCGATCTGAGCTGTTCATTGTGCTTTGATCTGGACCATTCATTAATTTGGCCAGCTATATAAAGGGGAGTCCCCTCATTTGTACACTAGTTAGTTAGCCAGTTAGTCAGTTGGATATCAGATCAAGTTAGAGAGTAGACATTTTTGAGAGTTAGAATAGTTTTCATTGCATTGTTTGAAGGAGAAGGGGAACTCTCCCTTTGAGAATTTTGTAAGAAATTGTCACGAAGGCTAATCATAATAAAAGCATTTCATTGATGGTGAACTCCACTTTTGTCATGAGTAGTTTGTGAGGTTTCTTCTTCCTTCGACTTCAAGTAGGACTTAATTTTCATGCAAATAGTTAGTTATGGGTGTTTATGTTTGATGTAAGTGAGCTTCTTTAGTCCATACCACGAACAATCTTACTGATGGTAAGTTTGTCCTGCATGGTCAATTGGAATGCTTTTATACTTAACTTTGGTCAAGATTCATGTGTAGCTATGCATCATTGTGATGGTACTTGCATCGTTGAATCGTGATTTGAACATCCTTTTTCTCCCTTGAAGATTGCACTAACCTTGTCGAAGCTGTCCAACAGGAGGCTAGACAACGTTTGGTCGAAGTTCATTGAAATTAAGCTTAAAACCCCTTGCATTTAGGTTAGAATTTAGACTTTCTGAACCTTGCATCTATTTTAATTCCGCACACTTTTGGTTAGTTTTAGGAAACTCGCGCTTCAAGGCTAAATCATTTGCACGAAAATCCCCTTCAAAGCATATATCTGTTGTTTATTGCAAGTATCCTGAACAATTGTGTAAGTCCCCTCGTAAAAACAACTATTCACATCAAACCAATTGAGGGTGTTCCAAGTATTTCAGAACCTTGGAGTTGAACGTGTGATCTATTTCGCAATCTTAGCACACAGAATACTTTGATCAAGAGAGAACGAAGTAGCCTTCAGACCACTTTGTTCTGCTGATTGGTGCGGTCATATAAATCACATCAACAGATAGCTCTTGAAAAAGGTCTTGATCCTGGTTTGCATGTTACATCACTGTGAAGCTTTTGAAAAACCCACAAAGAATATCCAGACATGCGTTGAAGACTCCAACATGCAAACCTTAAAAATAGCCTCCGAAGTGAAGACTGTGGAAAGTTATCTCATTTTGCATGTTATATCACTGCGTAGGTCTCAGAAAACCTAGAAATATTCTCTAGACATGCACTGAAAAACTTCGCATATAAACCCTAAAATCAGCTCCTGAAGGTGATAACACGAGGGGACTTACACAATTGTTCATAACACTTTGTAGATAACAACGGATGGATAATTGGAAGGGAATTATAATATGCAGATGATTTGGCATTTAAGTATGTTTTCCTAGACTTAACCATAAATGAACATAATGTAAATGAGTATAAAGGTAAGAAGGTTCTAGATTCTACTCTAATGCGGAACGTGGGATCAATCTCAGCAACTTCAACCAAACTCTGCTTCGCCTCACGTTGGACAACTTACACAAAGTAGGTGCAATCTTCAAGGGGATAGCAAGTAATTTTCAAGTTACAATCCAACATCAAGATACTGCCAATACGACGCATACCAAGACATGAACTACAACTGAAGTTAAGCTTATGAAACGCTCCAGTCGACCACACAAGGCAAACTTTCTGTCAGCAAGCCGCTAGTGGTATGGAATGAAACGAAGTTGCCTTGATGGATGCCACAAATCCACAGCTACTATCTACTTGCATGAAATGAAAATTATGCTAATTTAAACTACTTTACGCTACTTGGAGTCGAAGGGATGAAGAAACCTTGCTAGCTATCCATAACGAAGACAAATTTCACCATCAATGAAAAGATCTTCAATTATGAAAGTTTTACACAACAATCCATTACAAAAGTTTTCAAAGGAAAACTTTCCTTCTTCTCCACACTAAGCTATCAAACAAAATGTCTACTCTCTAATATCTAGTCTCTATTGTCTGGTTCTTAATGAGTACAAATGATGGGGACTTCCCCTTTTATAGATAGCCAAGTCCAATGGACGACTCATATTACAATCAAATCAAAGGCTCAGATTGAGCCACCTCAACCCTAACCCTAAAAACTGCCATAATAGGGAGTGGTGCATTAAATGAATCAAAGATTCCCACTCACTCCTAAAATAGTAAAGGCAATAAATGCCCACAATCAGTCTTCTAGAAGATCATCATCCAAAAATGCATTCCCGTTCTTCTCCTTGGCTGCAAACTCGATGAACCTGGTAAGAACAACCTCAACCTCTTGAACTGAAATAGGTGGAATGCAATCAAGTTGGAACTGTAACACCGTGATTGACTGTTCATGTCGTGTGCAAGATTTTCTTCAATCGACTAAGCATCCTGCGTACTCTGAATCAAGTTGGAGAAAGTAGAAGTGTTCTGGAAGTCATCCTGCACAAAGGTCTTCACCTCTGAGAAGAAAGGCACCAGCCTACCCCTCAAATTATCAGTATTCACCTCATCGGGATTCAATCGTCTAGCAAAGATCGCCTCCAAGGTATTTAGGACTCCGTCAATGATATTTGCCATAGCCTTTCGAACTGTAGCTGAATCCACCTGTGCTGCGTCAAAGAAACCACGTCCTGTGACTATTGAAGAGTACCATCTAGCAAAGTTATATCTATCACCCTCCTGAATGACTCGTCCATCAAGCAACATCCGCGAAGGAGTATGCCTTAGTAACTCTAAATGTTGAATAACTCTGCTTTGATAAATAGAAGCATCACCATAGGCTTGATCAACTGCCTCCACTCGTGCCATAATGCTGGAAGCCTACGGGAAAGCATGAGCAAGGTCTTCCATGAATTTCTCTGTCTCGGCACAAACTCTTGTAACCCATTTATTTGCCTCTTGTGCCATCTTCCTCAACTCAAACAAGCCGCTAACTGACTCTCTAGGTAACTTAGCTGGAAGTTCTATTGCTGGAATCTCCTGTCCACAAGGACGAGACAACTGCTGCACATACCCTATCAGAGCCTCATGCTCCTTCTTCAATCTCTTATATTTTCCTTCCTGAATAATCTGTCTTTGAGCGCCTGATAGGAGTTATCACACTCCTCTACAATCTGTGCACTTATGGGACGTCCCAACTCCATAGTTGTGATCACATAATTTTCCGGCATTGCTTCGTCCCAATCACAATCAACTCGTGGCACCGCCATGTGAAGGGTGCGAGAGCTATCCTCATCAGTTGATATCTTTGAAAATTTCTGTGTTCTCTTCTTTTGTGGAGGCGCGCTGATCCTGTTCAGCAACTCTTCCATCTCTACTGCTGGATCAATTTCTTCACTGGGGCTCCTTCTCATCCTATCTCTGAGCCAATTAGGTACTACATGCTGTATATCAAATGGCTGTTCCTCTCGTGCCTCTACTTCACGAACTTGTTCAACTTCAACTTCATTTTGGCAAGGCTCATCGGCCTCTAGTGGCTGAGTGTATCCTGAAAATGCATCATCTTCTAAAGTTGTCTCCAACTCATGCTGAAAATGAATATCTGTGGCAGTCTCCTCATTATCCTGCTGATCATCTCTAGTAGGTGCATTGACACTCTGGCCAACTAATTCTCTGTGGTGGCTGATTTTCTTATTGTACCTCTTGCACGTGATTTAATGCATTTCTTTGATCAGCAAAAAGTGAAACCTCCTGTATGCTTGGAGAACGCGCCTCCAATGGCGTGGGTGACTCAACTCTTAGAGGCTCTAGCTAAACTGGCTCCTGCCGAATTTGCTCCTTCCTTCGAGATTCTGGACCTCGAGTAATTTGTTTCTTTCTACTGGTAGTGGGTGTCCTGTGATCTCCCATCAAGTTGTAGGTGCAAGGAATTGACCTACTCTTCAGTCTGCTCACATGTCTGTCAACCCATGCTCTAGTAAATATCAAGACCAGAATGCAAAGTGTGTCCAAATCAGCTATCTTTGGTTCTGACCAATCGGGGAGTGGAAGCGTAGTATCTCTCATAGCCTAATAATCTGGGTGGAGAACGTTCATGTCCTCGCTCACTTGGTCTGGCACTGGAATGACTTCACACTCCTTGATCATACTTAATGGCAACCTAGAGAACATTCTCTTTCTGAATTTTGCTTCGTCTGATGCACCAACCCAATAATCCTCAATATTTGCCTTATGCTTGAACTCCTTTGACTGTATCCCCCTGATATTTTTGTGTGGATCATAATGCTATCTGCTGGTGTGATAGGAAAAGTGAAAGAACTGAAGCTCGCTCTCGGCTTCTCTAGTTGCTTGAAGTGTAGGACACACTTTATCCGAATTACCCATGACAACTGGGAAGTCAACTCCTTGCTTCTTCTTTGTCTTCTGAATCTTATCATAGGCAACTAGTTGCCTAGATATCTCTTAACATTAAAATTCTATTGGTTGGGTACTTAGGCAGCCTATATGGATATGAAAAAAAACTTTGTAGCCTGTTATAAGAAAACTTCGGAAACTGAATAAACCAGCACCCATACCTTTCAATCAACTCTTGAGCTTCCCTCGAGGTCCTGTGATGAGTATGTTGCTGAAGTGATCTCGTAATATGCATGGTAAAAGCGTCGTTCACGCGCTTGTAATGAGTAGTGCTTGTCAGGTGCAACTGTGGACAAGCCTCATGAATTTTGAATTGATGATAACCACAACCCACTGGTTCCTTGTATGAAATTCCTTTGTATCTCGTCATCCGAGCTAGCATGTAAATAAGGTAGGAGCCCATATAAAATGTCTTCATTCTCCTCAAACTCAGAAGCTGCTCGTGCAAGTTATCACTGATCATCGCAGTCTAGTTGATGTGCTCCTTTCCTTCCAGCAAGAGGTTGAATTAGTAAAACATCCACGGCTCAAAAATGAACGCCTGAGGGCAACCTCCAACTCTGCTTAGCATCATGATCAAGTCACAGTACTCCTGCTTCAAATCATCTGATATAATCTGCCTCGGCAGCTTTGTACGAGAGGGTCTGGGCTTGTTCATCTAGCAAGTATTAATCGCCTCTGTACATCTCTCGAATGTAGAAGCATACATTCGTTCAGCACGCTCTTTTTTTTTTGTAAATCATCTTCTTGTGTGCTGGGATCCCCAAAGGTTCGGCGATAACTGCAGGAGTGAGATTGGCGAACACTTGACCATCTGGGGAGACAATCGACCTGTGATCAGGCTCATAACAATTAGCACATTCTAGCATCGACTCTGAGCACTGAATAGCTGGCGGGAAACCAGTAGCTGCATACAGGCCACTTCGAACAATGTTGTGCGAAGTGATTGAAGGTTGGTGACTGCCAATCCCCAGCATCCGATTCTTGAAAGTCTCCAAGTTGAAAGAGCCCAAATTTGTGTCAGCCAACTTGCCCAACTTCGAGGTAAACTTTGACTCCGGCATGAAGGACTTGCTCAATTTCTTGATCATAGCTTGTCTGGATGCACCGTTGTTGTCTTTGCCAGTTGATCTTACTTCAGCTATCAGTAAATAACTTAAAAAAATAAATAAAACATCATGTAGGGGCTGCCAGTCGACTTTAAGAACTTGAGAAGCTGCAACATCATATCTCATTTGCAAACCTCATTTCTCCTTCAACAAATTTGAACTTTCAGCACTTAGAAAGTTTCAGCAGGAGCTTCAACAACTTCACACTCTTTGAGAAATCGACCAACTTCACCTTCAACAACTTGCCAACACTTCAGCAACTTCAAGTGACTTAGCAATTTTGCACTTCAGCAAACTCAGACGTCAGCCTTCAGCAAATTAATCTTCTTCTTCTCAAATCGAATTTCTCACTTGTACTGCAACTTCAAACTTAGAGCAAATTTGAACTTCTTCAGCTGGTGAGAAGAATGAATAAACTCCCGATTCTTATAGCCAAATCGAATTCTGGAAGGAGGCCAATTTTAGCCAGTTCATTAAGTCTCCACTACTTCCAGTAGGAATTCGAATTTCCCTCCTTTGCCAATTTCAACACTTGTCTCCTGACGCCTGGAATCTTGACCTTCTAGAACTTCAACTTTGACTGGCATATTTGCAATTCACTTTCGAAAATGTTTATTTTAAATTCACTCTTCAACAAATTTTATTCACCAGCCGGAGCTCTAGTTTTTAATTTTAATCACATATGACTCTTGAAAATTCATACTGAAGCTGGAAACCCTAATTGGACTTGCATGCGTATCAAATGACCTCTGTTTGTCCTTGTTTCTGTTGCATTGCAATCAGTTTGTGTTTCTGAAGTGCTGGGAGGCAGCTGCCGGAATGCATTTGCTAAAAATAGTAAGTTCCTGAATAAGTGATTATCTCCGTTTGCATGTCACACCACTACGAAGCTCTCGAAAATCCATAAGGAATATGCAAACATGCAAAGAAAATCCTGACATGCAAACCCTAAAAAGAGCCTCCGAAGGTTGAACTTTGAAAGTCATTATCTCACTTTGCATGTTACACCATTGCGAAGGTCTCTGAAAACCCAGAAGGAATCTCCAGATATGCGCTTAAAAACTCTGCATATAAGCCCTGAAATTTGCTCCGGAAGTTGAACTGCTAAAAATAGTAAGTTGTCTGTTTTAGCTCAAATTTCGCCAGTGAGCAGATTGATGTGTTCTGGATGCAGCGTCATTGTTGGAATTTCAAGAATGCTGACGGAATACCTGGACTTGCACACTTACTAAAAATAGTAAGTTGCCAGAATCTGATGAAATTTCAGTGGAAATCTGCTGGAAGCATACTAACACCAATGTTAATCTCTGTTTTCAATTTATTCACTTCGTTTGACCACAAATTGGTTGGAAAGTTCAAAACCCTAATTCTATGGGCTTGGCCAAAATTTTGCACTTAATTCCAATGACGGGCACGTGTCCCGAAAGGCAGATAGCAGAAAAGAGATGAACAGAGAGAGAGAGAGAGAAAAACCAAAGACAAAAGACTAGAATGGGGCAAAAATTAGGGGGTCCCCATCTTGAATGGGGCGATGTGTGAAAAGGTCACAACAAGACTGCTCTTCTCATGAAACTGAAGATCTGGGAGCTGCTGGATTGAACCTGCTAAAAATAGTAAGTGCTTGAAAAAGCGATCAATTGACTGCCGGATGTGGTTGCATGCCATACTGCCCAAGAGATCTCAGAAAACCCAGAAAAACCCAGAAAACTGGTTTGCATACAGGTACTTGCTAAAAATAGAAAGTCATCACCTTGACTTGCATGTTATACCATCGCGAAGCTCTCAAAAAACCTAGAAAGGCTATCCTAACATGCATTGAAAAATCATACATGCAAACCCTAAAAATTGCTTCGAAAGCCGAAACTACTAAAAATAGAAAGTTGTTTGAATTTGCTCAAATTTTGTAGGCAAGCAGCTCAAAGTGTTATAAATGTGGTGTAGCAGTCAAAATTTCAAAAGTCCCGAGAAAAAGGTCTCAAATTGGTTACTTGCTAAAAATAGTAATTTGTCAGAATTCAGTGAAAATTTAATGGGAAGCTTCTTGAAGCTTTCAAAACGCAGTGCTAGGCTCAGATTTCAATTCGCTCACTTAAATTAACCCCAAACTAGCCTGAAGAATGAAAACTCTAATTTCACAGACTTAGCCAAAATTTCAACTTAGGCCCAAAAGACGTGCGCATGCCCGGAAAGACAAATGGAACAAAGAGAGACAACTGCAAAACCAAAGCCAAAAGACCCAAATGGAGCAAAAATTAGGGGGTTCCCCATTTTGAATGGGGTGATGTGTGAAAATGTCACAACACCTCCCAAAGAGGGACGCCTCCAAAGAAGGGTGACCCCCTTTAGAAGTGCGCCCACCTTGGTCAAGAAAAAATTAAAATAAATAAAAATAATTTATTGCTGTTGGCCAACCTCCTTGGAGAGTCACCCCTCTTGGGTGAAAATGCACTTTGGCAAGGTATAAATAGAGGTTTGTTTGAAAGTTAAAAGGCAACCAATTTTGAATATCATTTCATATGAAAAACAGAAATAAAAATATATTTGAGCATATTTACAAGAGATATGTGAGCAGATTTATAAGAGATTTTAGCATAATTTTGTGAGAAGAGATGAGAAATAAAAGCAAGATCAGGGGGGTTCTATGAGAAGAAATATTGAAGACTATATTGCAGATTTGTGAGCAGTTGTTAAGGCAGATTTTGATGAATTCATGAGCAGATTTGTAAAGGAAATTTAGGGCAGATCGAAGTTGCAAATAAATTATCATATTATTCATTTGGAGGTTGGAGCCTCCTAATTGAGGAGATCGAGAGGTTGGTGCCTCTCATTATAAGAGATTGGTGTCTCGTGTTGGGTTGATGCTTAGTGGTGGGGATTGGTGTCTCTTGTGGGATGGAGCCTATGAAATTTGTAAGAAGATTTCATACAAGCAATATTTTTCCATAGTTTTCTCTCATAAGGGTTTCCACATAAAATCGTGTGTTCTTCCTATGTTCTTAATTGCTAGATCTTGCATGTATGCTATTGCTATGGATGATTAAGTTTTGAAGTAATATTGTTGTGATTGATTAAGTTGTGAAAAAAAAAGTTTGACCTATATTAATTCACACCCCACCTCTCAATATAAGTGTGTAATGTCCCCTTTTCCTAGGTAGTCATCAGGTGCTATGGTTAGTCTATCACTTGGTCCCCATAGACTAATAGGATGGTTAGGGGGCCCATCTGAGGGTTTTTGTGGCTTGTCAGTCAACCATTTGTGCTTAATTGGTGTTTCCCAGCTCAATGTTTTCCAGGGTTTCCGCATTGTACCTTTTGGCACTTTCTTTGGGCTTTTTGTCCACCCTATTTTTAGTAAGTCACAGGGTGGTCAGCAACCTAGTCAGTTCGCAGTATTTCTATGTTGGGCATGTTGGTGGTTTCTCACCATGGTTTAATCGTGGCAATTATCATGGTCCATAGTTTAAAGTCTAAATAACGTTATTATTGGAGTTAAATTAAAATATTTAACTTGAAGCGTTATTTATATATTTAAAGTGACTATAACAAGGAGTTATAAGAAGGTTCAAAATGTTAATTTTATATTATAAAGTTGGTCGCCCAACTTAAAGGGGATATAAGGTGGTAAAGTGAATTAAATAGAATAATTTTAAAATGTCAACTTGGGTGTGGGAAATTGGGAGTGATATAAAAGCATTTTATGTGCTTTTTTGCTCATTCATGTTTGGAGAAAAATTGATAAGGGTTTGCTGGTTGGACTGAAAAGTCTTGGCTTCTTGAGGACGAAAACCCTCATGAGGAACAATAGCTGTAGGAGTGAAAGATCTCACAAGGTTGCTTGCTGATAACTCCATTCAGGGGTTATGCATGTGCTTCAATGTTTGATTGTTCGATTTGAGAAATTGTGAAGTCTCCGCAGAGAAAAATTCAGAGTCAGACATGGGGGTTTGTTACAGGAGGATATTTTAGGTGAAATCTATTTTCATTCATAGGTATATTTTATTTATTCCCAGCTGGTCGTATGCTAGGAAGTATTAATTTGTGGCACTGGAAATCATCTTTAATTTGTGGAGGAGTTTGGAAGGAGTCTTCCATATAAAAAATAGGGCCACAATAGCCTTATTCATTCACAGCCTTTAGTAATGAAACAACAGCCAATTAATATACAGCCGTACCCTATAAGGAGACTCCAAGGGGTGGTGTGGACCCTTTGAAGGGTCAAAGAAAGGTGTGATTGGTAAAATACAGGTCAAACAATATTGCAAGCTGCCACCACCTTCACTAGAGGAAATCGTGGGTCCCTATGCCACCGTACTCCAATTTCCTGAGCAGCCGTAGACTTTCCAAGGTATGCAAAAGGAGGCGATTCATGTGTGATGTTCTAAAAGATTGGAAGAACAAAGAAGACAAGTTTAGTTGGGATGTTGGGCTATTCCATTGCTGGGTGTTTGGATTTATGGTTGGCATGCTGGGTATGGTAACAACAGATTGAAAAAATAGAGGTATTTGGTACTCCGTGGATCCTTGGCAGGCTGTAGTAGGGTCTGAAAACATAACAGCAGAGTGTAATAGGGGTCACTACAGGCTCATATTACGCCAGTTCGAGCTGAGTGGTATCAAGGAGTCTCAATAAGGATTAGACCTGCTATTTGTCAAGGTTAGATATGTGTATTTATTCAAACTGCACACTGTTATATTTGCAGCAGATTGTCAAATTGTCTAAGTGCAAGTTGTTTGTTATTTTGTCACTTGAAGTGAATGGTAATGTTTAGTTCAAGCTGAGTGGTATCATGGAGTCTCAATAAGGATTAGACCTGCTATTTGTCAAGGTTAGATACGTGTATTTATTCAAACTGCACACTGTTATATTTGCAGCAGATTGTCAAATTGTCTAAGTGCAAACTGTTTGTTATTTTGTCACTTGAAGTGAATGGTAATGTTTAGTTTTGTATTCCAAGCTCTTTGATAATTCTGTTATATGCTTATGGGAGATTGTGATCAAACCATGCTATGCAAACTGTATTCAAATAACCATCACTACAGTGAAAGCAAATTAAAATTAAGATCAGAACAACAGTCTAGTAATTGTTTGACAAAATGCCTGCAATGTCAAACATTGGGAAATTGTAAAAAATTGTTCCAACTAGGGTGGGACATTACAAATTGTGTGTTTCATCAGTTACCATCACTATAATTACCATAGCTACAATATCAATGGGCAGCTTAGAGATACAACCTTTGATTGCACAATTGGTTGAATAACATGTTTCCTATTCACCATTAACAAAAGAATCCACTAGGAAGAAAGGAAAATTAGTCCTACAGAAAATCTTAGATGAAGAGGAGAGAGCATATGTAAGACCTATGCTACCGTCAACTGCAGCAGTCATGGGAATTGCAACCTTGATGGTTATGCAGGTAAGTACTATCCCTCCTCTTACTCAATCTAGTCCACCTTCTGTTATATTTTACATAAATACAAATATGTTTTATTTGTCATAGATTCTTAAATCTTGGTAGGTTTCTTTCTCCCATAATTTCCTTTTGTTGTTGTTTTGTGCTCCTTTTCGATATATGTATGTATGTTCAATGTGGTTATTCATTTTCTTGAATTTTTATTCATTTTTTTTTGCATTTCAATGGGTTTATCTATTATCTTCTCTTTCCTTCATTGTTAGATCCTTTTAATCTTCTAGTTTTAAGCATTCATTATTCCTTTTTAATCTTGGATTTTTATCTTTATATTCATTTTGTTTTTTTGTTTTTGGTCTTTTTAGTCTTTTCTAGTCTTCTGATTCTTCCTTAGTTGCATATAGTTACTTTTATGTTTCGTCTCCTATGATTCACCTTGAGGTTTTTCTTTCCTTGTATCAATTCTACCTTTGTAGTTATGGTTCCCATTTTTATCTGGTGCCTTGAAACTTGTTCAACCTTCCCACCTTCCCACCTTCCCCTCTCTTTTTAGCTTGGTCTTGGTCTGCAACTATCCATTTTTCTCCTTCAGCTCTCTATTATCTTGACGATGGATCACAGAGTGTGATCTGAAACGTTGATACAAAATCAAATCCAGAAACCACAGATAGCAACATTATGGACTGTGGATTTAGGAATAAGTGGATTAGAGAAATCTTAGCTAATTCAAGATAGGTATGATGACTATCTTAATAAAGTTGAACTTCTTGCATTTATGTTGGATAAACAGCAGTCTCTTTGGAACTCTGATTTTTGTAATAGTAAATGTTGGTTCATTTGTTATTGTCAATTTGATCTTTGCTGATCTCTTTACATACATCAGGCTACTCATCCTACTAATATAGAATCCATTTTTCATTTCTCTATTGACATTATGTTAAAATTCCTTATTTCTTTAGGGCAATACACATTTTTCTTTTGTATCTGAACATTTTTAATGCTTCCTCTGTATAAACCTTGAAATTTTTATATACACAGAAATACAATCATCTTGCTATCTTCATGCATGTGTGATTATGAATGTAGATTTTTGCAACTCAAAACAGTATTAAATTTCACTACAATAGAACTTACATTCAGCAAAAGCATTATGACGAATGACATTCTAATCCGAAAGAGAATATCTTTGAGCTACAAATATTGTTTCAGCAACTCTATTGATCCTTTGTAAGGGAAAATTTGTTGCAACTATCTTGAATCCTTTGTATGGAGTCATGGTCTTAGTTTATATCTTCAGAGTGTCTAAGTGGGTTAAGAATTACATCTTTCCTATAATATTATAGTTTGTAAACAACATTTTCATTCTTATATCACGAGAAGATCCCAATGACAAATTTTCATTTTGTTATCTGTTAAATTGTGAAGATAGAAGCTGCATTTACATGATATTCAACTTTCACCTTATTGCTTACTGCTAGAATTCTGCAGAGGATACTCTTTGGACTGGAGAGCCAAGTGACTACACGGACCCAAGGGTTGCAACTGTTCTCCCTCAGGTTAGGAAGCTTGTGACAGATGGTAAATTTGCAGAAGCTTCAACTGCAGCAGAAGCTATGATTGGTCAACCCACTGAGGTAAATATGAGGCTTTCTGTTTGCATGTTGTTTTAATTTTTCCATATCTTACAATGAAAAATATATGGAACTATGCACTTTATGCCTGTCAGATTTTCAGTGGTATTCTTTTTAAACCTCCCACCTGAAATAAGTTCTCTCTGAAGATCACTTTCTGTTAATACTTTATTCTCCATGAAAGATGGCAATATTCATTAATGCATAGTACAAAACACACATGAAATATGTTGCCTGGCTTATAAGTGGGAAGGAACTGACATTTAATCAACTTATGACAGTTTTTAACTGTTTAGAGGCTTCTTGCATTTGATATATGACAAATTGATGGCCACTGATTGATCAAAAGTTAGATCATGTAATTCGCTGTATATCATACCATCCATTTTTGAAGCATGGATTGATAGAAGCCAATAAACATGTGTTTTCTGCTTCTCCATTAAAGTTTTAAATCTTTTTCTTCTGTTTAACATTGGTCATAAATATCCTTTAGGCTGGGTAAAATAGTATCTTTTATCACCAACTCCAGTACAAGTATACTGTATAGTCTTCTTGAGATATGCAGACAATATGAACTAGTTGTTGACTGAAAAATGAAAATATTAGGACGTTTTCTTAAAATCAAATTGAGAAGACAGTTTCAATTTCAAATAACAAATTTTATTAACTCCAAAGAGCTGGAAAAGGTTCACAGGCATCTGTGGCAGTAGATAGGTATATCTGAATTGGTACATATGGAATTAAGACAATGTTAATTTAATCCAGATACAAACATATTTGAAACAATATAGGTCATCTGATTTTGATAGATCGCAAACAATGATCAACTGCCAATTGGTTGATATGCTAAGGTTCTCAGATTAAATGCTTAGGCCTATTAATTCTTGTCAGGGATTGCAATAACATATTGTCAATAGGATATCAATCTAGTTGGATAAATCAAAAGCTCAAAAGCTAAGTTACTGGTTCTGGTTCTGATCTTGGTTTGGGTTCAGGGATTCATATATTTATACATATATTTGCAGCCTAAAAATCAGGAGTTAAGTTTAGAATACCAAATATCATCATACAATATTTAATAAATGAAACTACCATAAACTTGAATTTCATGATAACTATAATTTGCAGCCTAAAAGCAGGAATTAAGTTCAGAATACCACATAGCATTATATAATATTTGTTATTTAATAAACAAAACCACCATAAGCTCAAACATCATGATAATTATAAATATTATAAAATATTTATTGTTCAAACTTCAATATTAAAATAATAAGGTCAAGTTCAACAATTAAGTTTCAGATCTTGTATGGGTCTTCAAAACATCATCATCATCATTGACATTGGATGAAGTAGGAAGATTTGAAGACCCACAAGCAGTGCCATTGGCACTTGCACTAAAATATGCTCTTTATCTAGCTCCAATTCAGCATGTTGGGAAGTGGAAGCATCTAATTCAATATGTTTTGGTGTTATGGTCCACAACTTTGTGTCCCCTTCCTTGTAACCATGTTGTTTGTGTGAAAGGTACGTTGGAATGTATATACAGTAAGTTCTCTACCTTTTCTGGGTGCAATTGGTTGTGCATTACTGAGTGAATGAAAGAGCATGTGCTCCAATTTCACTTAGATGTAGAGGTGTTGTGACCTTTTCACACATCGCCCCAGTCAAGATGGGGACCCCCTAAATTTTTGCTCCGTTCCAGTCTTTTGGCTTGGGTTTTCTTCTCTCTCTCTCTCGCTCTGTTTCTTTTCCGATGTCCGCCTTTCGAGGGGTTGTGCTCGTCAGTGACTTTAAGCGTGAAACTGACCAAGTCTAAAATTAGGGTTTCATTTTTCCTGGTCAGTCCAAGGTCGAATAAAGTGAATAAATTGAAAATTGAACTTAACGTTGTTGTCAGCATGTTTCCAGCAGGCTCTCAGCAAATTTTCACTAGATTCCGAGATACTTACTATTTTTAGTAAGTGTGAAATTCAGGGCAATTTGTCAGCTATTTTGAGATTCCGACAGTCACACAACATTTAGAGCATATCAGACTGCTCGCATGCAAAATTTGAGCAAAAACAGATAACTTACTATTTTTAGCAGTTCGGCTTCCGGCACGAATTTCAAGGTTCAGATGCAGAGTTTTTCTTTGCATGTCTGGATATTCCTTCGGTTTTTCAAGACCTTCGCGACGGTATAACATGCAAAACGAGACGACAACTTTGATTTTATTTTAGGTTTGCATGTCGGTTTCTTTTGCATGCCGTGATTCGATGGGTTTTTCGAGCTTCGCGATGGTGTGACATGCAAACGGAGATACTCACTCTAAGGAACTTGCTATTTTTAGCGGTGTGTCCCGGCAGGCTTCCCAGCAGTTCAGATTCATGAACTGATCGCAGTGCCGCAGAAACAGAGACAAATAGAGTTCATTTGATACGCATGCAAAGAAAATTAGGGTTTCTAGCTTCGGAGCCTAAAAATAGGCATAAAAAGTCAAAATTTTTGAAAACCGGTGTAAACCACTGCGATCAGCGTCCTTCAAGCTATCTGCTGGTGAAATTTCAAGTCGATCGGAGCACTTACTATTTATAGTAAGTCAATTTGGAAACTGGCTAAAAATAGTAAATCAAGTGCATGCGTCAGTGTCAGCAGACAGGTCACGTGGTGAGGAGCGCCTCATCCAAATTTCAACTCGATCGGAGCAGTGGAGCTATAAAAAACATGAGGTTACTATTTATAGTAAACCACCTTTAGAAACATGCTAAAAATAGTAGGGTGACTAAAGATGGCAGTGTCGACAAGACAACAAGGCTATGAGGAGGCGGTGTGCGAAATTTCAGGTCGTTCCGAGCTTCAGAAGTGCAAAAATGAGAAGGCTTACTATAAATAGCAGGGTATGAAATGCTGGCGAGGAACGAGAAAATTTGTCTAAGTCTGGAACTTCATCCAAAAGACATGGCAAAATGTGCCAGCTAGTGAGGAGGCGTGGAAATTTTTTGAAAACGAAGTTCATCCTTCACACAGGCTAAAATGCGCCTAAAACTGGAAAAGTCAAAGGAAGTCAACGATGTTCATCCTGCTGCTAGGCCAAAATGCGCCCAAGGTGCAAAATTCAAAAGGAAGTCAACGATGTTCATCCTGCTGCTAGGCCAAAATGCGCCCAACTTGAAGAGAGAAAAGTTGAAAAAATTTCTAAGTGAAAGAAATCCGCCTCACCCCTCCAAATGCGCCCATCTTGTAGCAGGGGTGAAATGCGCTCAAAACACAAGGAAGTCAAAGCAAAGTCAAACGTTTTCATCCTCCTCATGCATCAAAATGCACCCAAGTTTATCCTTCAGCTACACAAAAATGCGCTCAAGATGGAGGGAGTCAACAAAGTCAAAGTTTTTTTATCCTCCTCAGGGGGCAAAATGCGCCCAAACACATGCATGTAAAGACGAAAGTGGAAGCTGAAGAGTCACTCCAAGGGCGTTGTCATGAGTTTCATCCACTAGCTATGTCTAAATGCGCCCAAAAGGCAAAGAGGGTCAACAAGTCAACGTCTTTATCCTCCACCTACATGAAAATGTGCCAAGTTTGAAGAGAGTCAACAAGGTCAAGGAAGCTCGTCCTCCTCACCCCCCAAAATGTGCCCAAACAAGGTTATGTGAAGACAAAAAATGGGAAGTCGAAGAGTCATCCAGTAGACAAGCTCAAATGCGCCCAAGTTTAGGTTGTAAATGGTGAATAAAGATGGTAAATAATGTAAAGGGTGAGTGAAAATGCTTCAAAGCGTGGTGAACATAAGGTAAATACTAGGCGTTGTTTTTAAATCTTCTCCAAAGTGCTAGGCGCCAAGGGTGGTGAATATTATAAGGTGTTGGGGAATTTCCTAAGGCGTGGTGAAGTGATATGTGTGAGGTGTTGAGAATAAAATGCTAAGTGAATTATGCGCCTAGAGTCAGAAGTGAAGGATGAAGTGAGGTAACTTGCTAGGTGATAAAAAAAATAATTTCAAAGGCAAGGATGAATATTTCCATGTGCGCCTAAGATGTTGTGATGAAAGATGCAAATAATAAAATATCTCTAAGGCGTTAAAATTTTAAATAAAAATTGCCTTGCAAGTGTGGAGTTGAGTACCAAGTAGCAAGTGGGAAATAAAAGTGTGCCAGGCGTGAATGAAATTTTTCTAAAATGAAGTTGATAAATTTTCCCCACTGGCGAATGAAACAAAATTTCTAAGGGAAGTTTTTCAAGAGTGCAAGAGATGATTAAAATTTTTCTAAGGCAAATATTTTCTTCCTAGAAAATACGCCTGGAGCCTCAGAGTGGTGAAATTTTCCGAAGAGCGAGCAACTTTCCTCAGAGATGAAGTCAGAGACGATGATAATGCAGGATGAATTCAAGTTCTTCAAGAAGCTGGAGTAACAGGAAGATCACAGGCAAAAAATGAATTTAAAATGGTGAAAATAATATTTTCCTAAGGTTCAAAATTCAAAAATTAAATGAACCCGTTCGTTGGGTACCCATGGATTCGAGGCGTTCTGAAGGAGATTTTCTTTTGGGTACTGAACATTTGCAATGATAAATGGATTTCTAGATCTTCCAGGCTTCGCCGACACTTTTTCAATGAAGAATTTGATCAGTACTCAAATTATGAATTTTCCTAAGGGAGAATTTAAAATTTTCTAAGGCAAAGATGAATAAAACATGCTTTCAAGATGATTTTTCTTCGAATGATGAGTTCGAGATAAGTTGCTTAGATAATTTTGATTGAATTCTTCGAGGATGAATTTTCTAGAACAGAGGAGAAGTTAAATTCAAATTCAAGTGACAGAGCTCCAGCTGGTAAATTAAAAGATGGATTTAAAGTAAATTTTTCGAAAACAAATTCAAAGACGCCAGTCAAAGTCAAGTTTCTAGAAGAACAAGATTCCCGACAACTGGAGACAAGTGTCAGAAATACCAGAGAGGGAGAATTCAAATTTTTGAAACAGAGTAGTGGAAGTTAAATGCACTGGCTAAAATTGGCTTCTTCTAGAATTCGAGTTTTAGCTATAAAATGAAGATGTTTCTCACTTGTTTTCACAGCTGAAGAAGTTGAATTTGCTCTAAGTGAAGTGTTGCAGTGAGTTGTTGCTTGAAGAGTTCGAAGTCTGAATGTTGCTGAGACTGCTGGAAGGACGCCTTGAGTTGCTGGAGAGGTACGCCCTTGCTGGTTAAAGAAGTATTTGCTGAAGATAGAAGTTGCTTGTGCTGAGAGGTACGACTTTGCTGGTGTTGAGGCTGAAGCTTAATTCGTTGCTAAAGTGGAAGTTTCCAGTTGAAAGAGGGACGCCTAGAAGTGAATTGCTGAGTTTTCAAAGTGTGGATTACAAGATTGCTGATTGCTGATATAAAGTGTGAAGTCCGAATTGCTGGTTGACATTGATTAAGAACAGTGAAGCCATCGAAGTCTACTTAGAAATCTGTTCTAAGTGTTGAAGTTCGAATTTATTGAAAAAGAAGAGGCTGAGGTTTGCAAATTGGAAATGCTCTTGAAGTCGACTGCAGCCCCTGTGCAATGTCTTGTTTTATTTTATTAAACTAAATTACTGATGAATATTTATCGTTTGCAGATGGCTGAAGCAAGGACAACTGGAAAGGACAATGGCGCCTCCAGACAAGCTGTAATCAAGAAGCTGAGTAAGACATTCATGCCAGAGTCAAAGTTCATTTCAAAGCTGGGCAAGTTGACGGACACTAACCTGGGCTCTGTCAACCTGGAGACCTTTAAGAACCGGATGTTTGGAATCGGAAGTCATCGGGCTTCATTCACTTCGCACAACATTGTTCGAAGCGGACTATATGCAGCTGCTGGTTTCCCTCCCTATACAGTGTTCGGAGTTGATGATGGAGTGTGCTAATTGCTACGAGAAGGAACACCGGTCGATCATGTCACCAGATGGCCAAGTGCTTGCCAATCTTACTCCGGCAGCCATTGGTGAAGCTTTCGGGATCCCGGTGCACAAGAACATGATCTACAAGTCCAGGGAGCGAGCGGAGCGGATGTATGCTTCTGCTTTTGAACGATGCATGGAGACAATTAACACCCACTGGATGAGCACTCCCAAGCCTTCTTGAACGAAGTTTCCCAAACAGATCATAGCGAATGACTTGAAGCAGGAATACTGTGACCTTATCATGATGCTGAGCAGGGTTGGAGGTTGTGGGCAGTCCTTCATCTTTGAACCTTGGATGTTTTACTACATCAACCTGGTGCTAGAAGGCAAGGATTATGTCAATTGGGCCGAGATGATAAGCGATAACTTGCATGAGCAGCTCCTGAGCTTGAGGAGAACGAAGACCTTTTACATGAGTTCTTACATTATCTATATGTTGGCACGGATGACGAAGTACAGGGAGATATCTTACAAAGAACCTATTGGATGCGGCTCTCATCAGTTCAAAATCTATGATGCCTGTCCACAGTTGCACCTGTCAAGCACAACCCACTACAAGCGTGTCAACGACTCATTCACCATGTACATCACGAGGCTGCTTCAGGAGCGGTTGCATCATAGAATCTCGAGAGATGCCCAGGAGCTAATTGAGAGGTATGAGTGTTGGTTCATACAATTTCCGAGATTCTCTTACATTAGGCTGCAAGGTTTCTCATCATACCCATATAGGCTGCCTAAATACCCAACAGATAGAATATTGATGCTAGAGATATCTAGACAGTTGCTGGCCTTTGACAAAATTCAAAAGAAGAAAAAGAAGGGAGGGATAGAATTTCCAATTGTAATGGGCAACTCGGATGAGGTGTGTCCTTCGATATAGGCAGCTAGAGAAGCTGAAAGTGAGGTTCAGTTTTATCACTTCTCATATCACACAAGCCGACAACATTATGACCCGCACCATAACATCAAATGGGTGTTGTCAGAAGAATTTAAACATAAGGCCACCATTGAAGATTATTGGGCTGATGCAGTTGATGAAATTGAAGTAAGGAAGAGAATGTTTTCTCGGTTGCCGATTACTCTGATCAGGGAGTGTGAGGTTGTGCCAGTTCCGGACCAGGTCAATGAGGATATGGATGTAGTCCATCCGGATTATGCAGCTGTTCGAGATACTCCACTTCCACCTCTAGATTGGTCAGAGCCCGAGGTTGCTGATTTGGATACACTTTCTATCCCGGTCATGACATTTACTAGAGCATGGGTTGATAGGAGAGTAAACAGGTTGAAAAGTAGGTCGATTGCCTTGACCTACAATTTGATGGGAGACCATAGGACACCCACTACTGGCAGGAAGAAACAGATTACACGAGGCCCAGAGTCCAGAAAGAAGGAAATAGTTAGACAGGAGCCTATTCAGCCAGAGCCTCCACGAGTCACAGTTGCAACACCATTGGAGACACGTTCTCCAAGTATACAGGAGGTTTCTTTGTTTGCTGATTAGAGGATTGCATTGAATCAGGTGCAAGTAGTACAAAATGATGTTCAGCCTCCACGGAGGGAGTCAATTGGCCAGAGTGCCAACGTACCTGTTAGGATCGATCAGCATGATGATGAGGGGACTATTACTGACCCTCAGTTTCAGCAGGAATTAGAGGAGGCCATGAACGATGATGATGATATAGTGTCAGGTGATACTCAGCCACTTGAGGACGATGAGCCTCGCCAGAATGATGAAGAAGTTGAACAAGTTAGAGAAGTGGAGGCACAGGAGCAACAGCCCTTCGATATACAGTATGAGGTGCCCGATTGGCTTAAAGATAGAATGAGGAGAAGCCCTAGTGAGGAAATTGATCCAGCAGTTGAGATGGAGGAGTTTTTGAACAGGATCAGTGCACCTCCACAGAAGAAGAAAGCAAGAAAATTTTCGAAGATATCCACTGATGAGGATGGCTCTCGTACTCTTCACGTTGCTGTTCCACGAGTTGAGTGTGACCGGAATGAAGCAGTTCCTGAGAATTATGTGGTCACGACTCTAGACTTGGGACGCCCTACTGGTGCGCAGATTGTTGAAGAGTGTGACAACTCCTACCTCGCCCTCAAAGATAGGTTATTCAAGAAAGAAGGGAAGTATAAGAAGCTGAAACGAGAACACAAAGCCTTAATTGGATATGTACAGCAGTTATCTCGTTCTCGAGGGCAAGATGTACCAGTGATAGAGCCTCCAGCAGATGTACCTAGAGAGTCGATCAGCGGCTTGGTAGAGTTGGGGAGGATGGCACAGGAAGCAGATAAATGGGTCACAGGAGTTCGTGTGGAGACAGAAAAATTTATGGAGGACCTTGCTTCTACCTTTCAGCAGGCCTCTAGTATTTTGACACGGATGGATGCAGTGGATCATGCTTGGGGCGATGCCTCTATCTACCAAAGCAAAGTTATCCAGCGTCTTGAGGTATTGAGGCATGTGCCATTGCAAGTGCTGATCGATGGAGGTGTCATTCAGGAGAATGACCGATATGATTTCTCTCGGTGGTATTCTTCGGCAATCACAGGGCGTGGCTTCTTCGATGCGGCACAGGAAGATTCAGCCAGAGTACATAAGGCTATGGCCAACATTATAGATGGAGTTCAGAACACCTTTGAGGCCATATTTGCTAGGCGGCTGAATCCGGATGAGATAAGTGTTGATAATTTGAGGGGTTTGCTGGTGCCTTTCTTTGCAGATGTCAAGACCTTTGTACAGGATGATTTCGAGAATACTTCTACTTTCTCCACTTTGATCCAGAACACGCAGGACTCCTTGACGGCTTGGAGAAAATCTTGTACGAGGCATGAGCATTCAGTTACAGTATTAGAGTTTCAGCTAGACTGCATTCCGCCTATTTCAGTTCATGAGGTTGAGGCCGTACTTGGCAGATTTGTTGAGTTGGCAGTCAGAGAGAAGGCAAGTGGGAACGCACTACTGGACGAGGATCTTCTAGAAGACTGAATGTGGACATTTATTACATTTACTATTTTGGGAGTGAGTGGGAATCTTTGATTCATTTAATGTACCACTCCCTATTCTGGCAGTTTTTAGGGTTAGGGCTGAGGTGGCACGATTCTGGCCACTCTATTGATTGTAACCCTAGCCGTCTTTTGGGACTTGGCTAGCTATATAAAGGGGGAGTCCCCATCATTTGTAATCCATTAGACAGTAGTATTGGACATTAGCATTGGAGCTAGAGCTAGAGAGTAGAGTATAGTAGAGCATTGTAGACATTTTGCATAGTGTGGAGAAGAAAGAAAGTTTTCCCTTGAAAACTTTTGGGAGATTGTTGTGTAACACTTTTCATGATAATAGATCTTTTCATTGATGGTGGAATTCGTCTTGTCATGAATAGCTAGCAAGGTCTCTCCTTCCTTTCATATCCAAGTAGCTTAGTTTCATGCAAGTAGTTTACTTTGATGTGTGGTATTTTGTGGAGGTAGCTTCTTTATTCCATACCACTAGCAACTTGTTGATGATAAGTTTTCCTTGCGTGGTCGACTGGAAATTATCTCGTGTTTAACTTCAATTGTGATTTGTATGCTTATATGCATCGTTGTGATGGTGTATGCATGTTGAGTCATAATTTGAACATCTTTTGCTATCCCCTTGAAGATTGCACCGATTTTACTGAGGCTGTCCAACGTGAGGCTAGGTGAAATTTGGTTGAAGTCTGCCAAAACTGAATCCCACATATCCTGCATTTAGAGTAGAATATAAATTTCTTAGGCCCTAAACTCTTTTACTTTCTGCACATTTCTGATTAGTCTTTAGGAAAACGAACCACATTGCCAAATCATACGCGCAAGAATCCCTTTCAAACCACGTACCCGCTGCTAGCTGCAAGAAGTCTGAACAATTGTGTAAGTCCCCTCGTAAGAACAAGCAAATACACATCAACCGAACTGGGTCTATTCGCATTAAAGGAACCTTGGAGTTGAACGTGCGAACTTTCTCGCAATCTTAGCGCACGGAATACTTTGATCAAGAGAGAATGGAATAGCCTTCGGACTTGTTGTGACGTTTTTTCACACATCGCCCCATTGCAAATGGGGACCCCCTAATTTTGGCTTTGCTTTTCGTTCGTTTTGTCGTTGTCTCTCTTTTCTACTGTTTGTCTTTTGGGGGATGTCTCCGCCATTGAGCTTAAACGAGAAAATTTTGGCCAAGTCTCGAAATTAGGGTTTGAGTCCTCCTGGTCAGTTTGAGGTCGAGTAAGGTGAATAACTTGAAATTTGAGACTAACATTGGTGTCAGTGTGTTTCCAACAGGCTTCCACTGAAATTTCATCGAATTCTGGCAACTTACTAGCAAGTGTGCAATTACAGGCAATCCTTCAGCATTTTTGAGATTCCGATAGTCACACTGCATTCAGAGCACGTCAGGCTACACACAAGCAAAATTTGAACTAAAACGGACAACCTGCTATTTTTAGCAGTCTAGCTTCCAGAGCAGATTTCAAGGACTAGATGTTACAGTTTCTGATGCATGTCCGAAGATTCCTTCTGGGTTTTTTGAGACCTTCGCGACGATATGACATGCAAAGCAGGATGATGACTTTCAGCATTCGGCCTTCGGAGGCCGAAATTAGGGTTTGCATGCAGGATTTCTCAGCGCATGTCGGCATATTCGTTCTGGGTTTTCAAAGAGCTTCGCGATGGTGTAACATGCAAATGGAACCGGTGACTTTTCAGGAACTTACTATTTTTAGCCGGTGCTTGCATGTTGGAGATTTCTCTGGGTTTTTCTGGGTTTTTCAATATTTTTCGGGCAGTATGACATGCGAAATCATCCGGCAGTTGGTCAGTCACTTTTTTGGCCACTTTCTATTTTTAGCAGGTATCACTTGGGCAGCCAATCAGCACTTCGAAACTGCAAACTGACCAGCATGCAACTGAAACGAGGTCAAACGGAGCTCATCTGAGCAACATGCACGAAATTAGGGTTTCGAGCTTCAGGGCTAAAAATGAGGAGTCAGAGGTCAAAATGTTCAAAACTGAGGTATCCATCATGGTCAGTATCCTTCGGATAGTCTACTGGCAAAATTTGAAGACAATCGGAGAACCTACTATTTTTAGTAAGGTGTTCTCAACGCAGGCTATAAATAGAAAGTTGATCTCAGGCGCCGGCGCAAAGAGGCAAGTTAACTCACGACGGGCACACTGTCCAAATTTCAAGACGAACGGAGCAAAGGAGGTCTCAAAAATGGGCACTTACTATAAATAGTAAGTCACCTCAGAAACGGCTATAATTGGCAGGTTGGCACCAGATCTCAGCGAGCACAGGACAAACATGTGATAAGTAATCCGTGGCGCGAATTTCAAAGCAAACAAAGTCACAGAGAATGAAGAATCAGATAATTGCTATTTTTAGCAGGACAATTAGGGTTTCCTAAAATAAGGGCAGAACAGGTCAAGTCAAGCAAAGCAGCACCCAGGCATGATCAATACCCTTCAGGCAGTCTGCTGGCAAAATTTGAAGACTTTCTGAGTAGTTTCTATTTTTAGCATGTTGCTAAAAATAGCAGGGGCATGCAGATATTAGGGCCCAACAGCTCAACCACATCTCGAGATCCGAACAAAGCAAAATCCAGCCTTTTGAAGCTTGAAATTAGCTTGAAGTGCAAAATTTGACAAACTTTCTAAAAATAGCAAATTAGGGTTAGCGTGATCAAGTCACCCTAAATTTGGCAAAGGGCACGAAATACATCAAGTTTGATAATTTTTCAAATTCGGCACCAAACTTGCTATAAGAAGCTTGAAGGAGAATTTCTCTGAGGCATGGAAACTAGAGGCTGGACCCCCTAAATGCGCCTTCACTTGGAGATGGAGGAGAAAGTTGGTTAAGTGTTCAAAACTTGAAATATGCTCCCTTGTTTGCGCCTTAAGGAAAGACATGCTAAGTATTTGAAGATGGAAGTAGCAAACCCCATTTGCGCCCTTGAAGAGAGGGTGATTGAAAATTTTCTAAGGCACTCAAACTTGAAGTAGCCCCTCCTATTTGCGCCCCACTTGAAGAATGACATAGCAAAAGTCCTCTGAGGAGTAGAAATCGAACGTTCAGCATGCTAGATGCGCCTAGCCTTGAAGATGAGGCAAGAAATTTTTCTAAGTTATAGAATTGGAAGCTCAGGGTATAATTTGCGCCTGGCTAGGAAAGGGTTGAAATATATTCTAAAATTGAAAGTCAACCTCCTGTATGCGCCTAGACTTGCCTGTGGGGCCTTGAAGAATACCAAGTGCCAATACTTGATGTACTACCTGTGAAATGCGCCCCTCAGCTTGAAGTTCACAAAGTTAAAAACATGACCATGAATTTGCGCCTTGAGTTGAAAGAGCTGGAGAATACACTAAAGCGTTGAAAATTAAAACTTCCACATGCCATTTGCGCCTTGCTTCAAGAGGAGGGTAATGAAAATTGACTAAGGCATGAAAATTAAAACTGAACCTATCATTTGCGCCTTGAGGGAGATATTTTAAGTCTTCGAAATTGGAAGCAAGGGGTCTCATTTGCGCCCAGCTTTGAGTTGGGGGAGTTGAAAAGCATTCTAAGTCATTCTAATTCGAAGTTACCCCTGTAAAATGCGCCTTTGAGCTTAGAACTGAAAGCTCATCACATGATATGCACCCAGTTCAAAAGGATGTGATAAAAAAATTGCTAAGTGCCGGAATTAAAAGCTCCGGGGTGCAAACGCGCCTGAAGACTGGAGAAATCTTCTAAGAGATGGAAATCAAAAGCTCAAGCTCTCATTTGCGCCCCACTCTGAATGAATTTCAAAATTGAAGGTTGCTGGTGTGATATGCGCCCATGAAGGAAAAGAACGAAATCTGGAAATATTTTAAGATGCTAAATGTGCCTTTCTGTCGAAATTAATTAAGGCGTGGGAATTGAAATTGGAAAGAGAGCTTGTGATATGCGCCTTTGGCAGGAGGAAGTTCAAAAAAACGTTTAGGTGTCTTAAAACTGAAACCTCCATATATGATATGCGCCCAGGAAAATTAATGATGATGAGCTTTAAAATTCGACTTTGACAAAAGTTGAAGGCTCAATATTAAATATGCGCCTTGAAATGAAGATAATATGAAAACGCCTAAGCAATTTGAAATGAAGTGCTCATGGGTGCATTTGCGCCCATCTTTGAAAGAGAGGGTTAGATTTTAAAATTTTGACCAAGGCGTATGATTTAAAAGGGGAATTTATTTTCTAAGGCAAAACTCAAGGGATTAAAAACATAAAGGGCTAAGTACGCCTAAGTTTGAAAATGTTGCTAAAGCGTAGAGAGATTGACATTGGAGATTTAATGAAAGCTCAATAAAATCGCTAGGAGGTATGTGAGGAATACTTCATGACGTTGGAAATTTTTGAAATTTAAGATGCCTCCTATCAAATGCGCCTAGGCTTGAATGATGAAGTGGTAAAATTTATTTTTCCTAAGTATTGATATTTAGGTATCACCTTAGGAAAAATATGCCTAGCTTGGAGGAGTAATGAAATTCTCTCAGGAATGAGTAAAGTTGCTAGTGAAAAGTTGGTGGATGCCAGCTGCACAGGGTCAACAAAAATATTTCCAAGTCAGAGCGAAAATAAATGTTCACAGATGATGAAACGAAATAAATTTGATGAGAAATTATTTTTTCTAAGGTTCAAAATTAAAAGAATTAAATGAACCCGTTCGTTGCATACCCATGAATTTGAGGCGTTCTGAGAGAAATTTTCTTCTGGGTATTGATGATTGTCGATCAGGAATGGATTTTGAAGTCTTCTACACTTTGTCGAGGCCTTCAGTGTGAATATTTTTGGTGGGCGCCAGGTTGATGAATTTCCTAAGGGAAATTTGAAAAATTTTCTAAGGCAAAATTGCCTTGGCCGATGAATTTGAAAATGATCGCCTAGATAATTTTTGATCAAATTCCTGATGAAAGAATTTCTTCTCGATTCTGAGTTGGATGAAATATCAGAGCAGAGTATGCCCAGGCAGAATGCAAGATGGGTTGGAAATTTGACTAAGGCATGAAGAATTTGAACCCGAAGTTGGCTAATGAAGACGATGAGCCCTTGAAGATCAAAGCGGGAAAATCAGGTAAGTAAGTTAAGTTTATATCATGAAGTATTCTAATACCCCTCTCCTTGCTTGTTTTGCAGGAGAAATGTTGAGGCCAGAGCACGATGACTTGAAGTGGAAGCACGATAAAGTTACAAGTTTGCAAGAAAATGGCTAAGTGTTGAGACTTAGTATAACTCAAAGTGACGAAGATGAAGACCCTCAAGTGGAAGAAATCAAAGAACAACGCCAAGAAAGAAGATCAAGAGCAGTCGGACTCCAAATTCTATCAAATTCTAGGTGGCAATCTTAAAGACTCTTTTACCCTCCTCCAAGCGATCAATAGAGCGTGAAGATCGAGAACAGTGTGAACGCGTCTACAAAAGGGAATCTTCTAGAAGGGTGGTGGCCATTAATGGCTCATTTATTATCCCACTCTCTTTTGTGGCGGTTTTTAGGGCAAATCATGTTTAGGGCTGAGGTGGCACAATCTGGGCCATCCAGCCGATTGTAATCTGAGCCGTCCGTTGGACTTGGCCAACTATAAAAGGGGGAGTCCCCCTCATTTGCACTCTCATTAGCTTAGAATTAGAAAGTAGACAGTAGAATTAGAGTAGAAGTCGGAGTAGAGAGACAACTAGGTGATAGCTTAGGAGTAACTTAGTATAGATTGATAGTGTAGTTTGAAGAAGAGGGAAAGTTTTCCCCTTGGAAACTTTGTAAGAAATTGTTGTGAACACTCTCTCAATAAAAGAGTTTTTCATTGATGGTGAACTTCGTCTTTGTTGTGAGTAGCTAGCAAGGTTTCTTCGTCCTTCTGATTCAAGTAGTGACTTAAAGTAGAATAAGTTTCATTTCATGCAAGTAGAAGATAGAAATTGTGGAATGTGGCGTTTGATCTAAGCAACTTCGTCTATCCATACCACTAGTGTATTTGCTGATGGTGAATGCGCCTTGTGTGGTCAACTGGAATATCATGTACTTAACTTCGATCATGATTTGTATGTCTATATGCGTCGTTGTGATGGTATTTTCATGCTAAGTTGTAATTTGAACACCTTGAACCACTCCTCTGAAGATTGCACCGACTCCGTGGAAGCTGTCCGATGCGAGGCAAAGCGAAGTCCGGTTAGAAGTTTGCTGAAGTTGAGCTCTACATCCCACGCCTTACAATAGATTTAGACTCTCCTAACCCTACCCCATTTCAATTCAGTACTTTCTGATTAGAATAGGAAACCCGCGCTTCATAGACAAAACCTTCTGAGCATATGAATTCCTCTCTCCGCTGCTGAACAATTCCATAAGTCCCCTTGAAATACCAGCAAATCACATCGAGCCAAACTAAGCCTATTCGCACTGAAAGAACCTTGGAGTTGAACGCATGAACTTTCTTGCAATCTTAGCATGCGGAATACTTTGATCAAGAGAGAATAGGGAAGCCGTTGGCGACTTTATTCTGTGTTGGTGTGGTCACGAAAAACACATCAATAGGACTATTTTGTTCTGCTGTTTGGTATGGTCACAAAAACCACATCAACAAGAGGTAGCAAATTAAAATAAAAATGAAATTTCAAACTTGAAAATGTTTGTCTTTTTGAAATTTATTTTAGAATCTAAATAACAAATTCACAAAATTTATTTGCAATAAAACTTGATTGCAAAAGATTGTAGATGATGGAATTATTGGCCATGGATGTTAAGCATCCTTCTTAAACTTGTCACAAAGAGCTCCAACACTTTGACCATTGGAGTGTACAAAATCAATGAACTTAATGATGTCTATATCTCGCAAATTAGGATTAGGGAAGAGTCTACTAAATGCTGCCTTGTACCCTTCAGTGTAACAATTTTTTTTTGTAATTTTTTGTAATATTGAAATAACGACAAAACACCAAATAATAGCATACAAATATGATAACCAACTGAAATAGAGACTAAAACCCATAAATATTGATGATAAAAAAAAATATAATTTTATATATATTGCAGCTACCTGAAAATACCCTAAATATTTGAATAATATTGAAATTAGATATAAATAAAACCATTTACAAGCTTAAAATATTGCGAAGGTTTGAGTTTGGTTTGCTGTCGCTCAATAAGATGAAAAATTATGGATTGAAGTAGTTACGACCCTTCTAAACTTTGTATGGTGACTAGAAAACAATTAATAAAATATTTTGAAATCTCCAAAGTTATGGCTAGCAAAAGGGAGAATGGAAACCAATAGATGATCACTTTTTAATAATATAAATCCCTCCTTACTTTATTCGTACAATGCCTACACTCAAATCAAAATATAAATAATGTGCAATATGTATAGTGGCTCCTCCTTTATCAATATGGATAGTAGAAAATGATTGTGTTTATTGCTTCCAACAAAGGAGTGACTAATATAAAATATGAAATGGCCAACAAAAGTAGGGCCTATGATAGCAGATAATTTTTTTGCATAAAATAACATAGAAAATATAATATTTTGAGATCCCTTTGAACTAATATAAAGATATTAAAATAAAGCCTTCATCTCTTAGGAAATACCATCCACAATTGAAACTGGAATACTACAATCTTCCCTTTCAAATGTGACTACTAAGTGTTGATGTGATTTTTGTGACCTCACCAATCAACAGAACAAAGTATTCCGTACGCTAAGATTGCGAGAGAGATCATATGTTCAACTCCAAGGTTCCGACAATGCAATGGAATACCCTTAGTCGGTTCATTGTGATTTGCTGTTTTCACGAGGGAACTTACACAATTGTTCACTAGTACTTGGCAGTTGACAGCAGAGTAATGATAGAAGGGGATTTTTGTGTGTGAGGCAAATGATTTGGCAACGAGGTACGTGTTTCCTAACCAAAAATGTACTGAATTGAAATAAGTGCAGGGTTTAGATGATCTAAGTTCTATCCTAAAGCGGGATGTGGGATTAACTTCAACAGACTTCAACTAGACTTTGCTTCGCCTCACGTTGGACAACTTACACAAAGTTGGTGCAATCTTCAAGGGAGCAGCAAAAAGTTTTCAAGTCACGATTCAGCAAAAAGACACCATCAAGACGATGCATGCCAAGACGTGAATCATAACCAAAATTAAGCTTATAAAGTTTCTCAGTTGACCACACAAGGTAAACTTGCCGTTAACAAGCTGCTAGTGGTATGGATTAAAATGAAGCTGCCTTGATCAAACACCACAATCCACAATTAACATCTACTTGCATGAAAATGAAAAGTACTTTAATTTAAGCTACTACTTGAAGTAGAAGGACAAAGAAATCTTGCTAGCTGCTCATAGCGAAAGACGAATTCACCATCAATGAAAGTCTTTTTATTATGATAGTTTTCACAACAACTTCTTACAAAGTTCTCAAGGGAAAAATTTCCTTCTCCTCCAAACTATGCTATGTTAACAAACTATGCTAAACTATCTCTCTACTCTAACAAAATGTCTACTCTCTGCTGATCTAGTGTCTAATGTCTAATGAGATACACATGAGGGGGGATGCCCCTTTTATAGATGGCCAAGTCCAATGGATGACTCAGAGTACAATCAAATGAATGGCTTAGATCAAGTCACATCAACCCTAACCCTAAAAATTGCCAGAATGAGGAGTGGTACAATAAATGAGCCAGAAGATTCCCACTCCCAAAATAGCAAAGGCAATCAATGCCCACTATCAATCATTTAGAAGGTTATCATCCAAAAAGGCGTTTCCGTTCTCCTTCTCCTTGGCTGCAAAATCAATGAATCTGGCTAGCACAGCTTCAACCTCCTGAACTGAGATCAACAGCATGTGATCGAGCTAGAATTCTAACACTGTAACTGCCTGCCCATGTCGAGTACAAGACTTTCTCCTTGCCACTAAAGCATCTTGTGTGTTTTGAATAATGCTTGAGAAAGTTGAGGTGTTCTCAAAGTCATCCTGGACAAAAGTCTTCACCTCTGAAAAGAAAGGTGGCAGTTTTCCTCTCAAACCATCAACAGTCACCTCCTCGGAAGTCATCCTCCTAGAAAATATAGCCTCCAATGTGTTTAGGACTCCATCGAGAACGTTCGTCATGGCCTTTCTGACTTTGGCCGAATCTGCCTGCGCTGCATCAAAGAATCCTCGGCCTGTGACCATTGATCAGTACTAGCTGGTGAAATCATATCTATCACCCTCTTGTATCATGCCTCACTCAATCAAAATTTGTAAGGGAGTATGCATGAAAGCCTCCAAACGCAGAATAAACTTGCTCTGATAGATATGAGCATCGCCGCAAGCTTGATCAACTGCATCCATCTGTGCCATAATGCTTGAAACTTGCTGATAAGCATAAACAAGATCCTCCATAAACTTTTTTGTTTCAGCACGAACGCCAGCAACCCACTTATCTGCCTCTTGCGCCATCTTCCTTAAATCTTCCAAGCCACTGATTGATTCTCTAGGAAACTCGTTTGGAAGCTCAATCGTCGGATTCTCCTGTCCACAAGGACGAGACAAGTGTTGTACGTATCCTATCAAAGTCTTGTGCTCCTATAATTTTTTGTATTTTCCTTCAGTCCGGAGCAATTTTTCCTTGAGTGCCTAGTAGGAGCTATCACATTCCTCAATTATCTGTGCTCTTGTGGGGCGACCTAACTCCATGGTGGTGATCACATAATTTTCTGGAACAACCTCATCTCGATCACACTCAACCCTTGGCACAGTCACGTGAAGGGTGTGAGAGCCATCCTCATCTGTGGAAATCTTTGAAAACTTTCTAGCTCTCTTTTTTGTTGGAGGCGCACTGATCCTACTCAGGAATTCCTCCATCTCAACCGTTGGATCAGTCTCTTCAATGGGTTTCCTCCTCATCCTGTCTGTGAGCCAATCTGGTACTACATACTGTAGGTTGGAAATAACGAATGGCTTTTCATTCCTTGCTTCTTCTTCACGAACTTCTCTAACTTCATCTTGATGAAGTTCATTGGCTTCTACAGGCTGAGTATCTCCTGAAACTTGGGCTTCTTGTCCAATAATTGTATCATCCTCTCATGCCACCTCAAACTCGCGTTGGAAGCGTGTATCTGTGGTCGTTTCTTCATCTTCTTCCTGTTGGTTATCTTTGGTAGGTGCGTTGACACTCTGGCCAACAGACTCTCTTCGTGGTGGATGATTTTCCTCCTGTAATTCCTATTCCTTATTCAATATATTTCTCTGATCAGCAAATAGTGAGACTTCTTGTATACTTGGAGAACGCGTCTCCAATGGCGTAGGTGATTCTACCTCAATTCTTGGAGGCTTTGGCTGAACTGCCTCTTTCCTTCGTGACTCTGGAGCTCGAGCAACCTACTTATTGTTTGTAGTAGTTGGTGTCCTATGATATCCCATCAAATTATAAGTCAGAGGAATTGACCTACTCTTAAGCCTATTCACATGCTTCTCAATCCATCCTTTGGTGAATGTCAGGACTGGTATGCAAAGTGTATCCAAATCCGCAATCTTCGGCTCCGACCAATCTGGAAGTGGGAATGGTGTATCCCTCACTGTCTCATAATCTGGATGAAGAACATTCATATCCTTGTCCATCTGGTTCGGCATTGGAATAATCTCACACTCCCTAATCATGCTCAGAGGTAATCTTGAAAACATCCTCCTTACTTTAGCTTCATCCAATGCACCAGCCCAGTAATCTTCAATATTTTCCTTATGCCTGAACTCCTCTGACAGTATCCATTTGATATTCCTGTGAGGATCATAATACTGCCTGCTAGTGTGGTAAGAAAGGTGGAAAAACTGAAGCTCATTTTCAGCTTCCTTTGCTACCTGTGGTGAAGGACACTTCATTTGAATTTCCCATGATGATTGGGAAGTCAAGTCGTCCCTTCTTTTTCTTCTGAATCTTATCATAAGCGATGAGTTGCCTAGATATTTCTAACATCAAGATCTTGTTTGTAGGGTATTTGAGCAACCTATACGGATACGAAGAGAACCCTTGCAGCCTAATGTAAGTAAATTTCGGAAATTGGATAAACCAACACCCGTACCTTTTTATCAACTCCTGAGCTTCCTTGGAGATCCTGTGATGAGTTCTTTGTTGAAGTGATCTCGTTATGTGCATGGTGAAGGCATCATTGGCTCTCTTGTAATGGGATGTGCTTGTCAAGTGCAGCTATGGACAAGCCTCATGAATTTTGAACTGTTGAGAGCCACACTCAATCGGATCCTTGTATGATATTCCCCTGTACTTCGTCATATGAGCCAACATGTAAATAATGTATGAGCCCATATAGAATGTTTTCGTTCTCCTCAAACTCCAGAGCTGCTCGTGCAAATTATCACTAATCATCACTGCCCAGTCAATATGCTCCTTGCCTTCCAGCACGAGGTTGATGTAGTGAAAGATCCAAGGTTCAAAAATGAACGCCTGGGGACATCCTCCGACTCTATTGAGCATCATAATTAGATCACAATTTTCTTGCTTCAAATCATTTGAGATTATTTGCTTTGGAAACTTTGTGCGAGTGGGCTTGGGCTTGGGCTTGTTCATCCAACGAGAGTTTATCATATCAGCACATCTTTCAAATGTTGAAGCATACATCTGCTCAACACGTTCTCTCATTTTGTAGATCATCTTCTCATGTGAGGGAATCCCAAATGCCTCGCCAATAGCTGCAGGCGTGAGGTTGGCGAACAACTTGCCATCCGGTGAAGTGATAGTCCTTCGGTCTGGATTGTAACAATTAACACACTCTATGTTCAATTACGGGCACTAAATGGCTGGTGGAAAACTAGCAGTTGCATATAGTCCACTCTTGACAATATTGTGAGAAGTGATCGATGGATGGTGGCCTCCAATTCCCATCATTCGACATTTGAAAGCTTCCATATTGAAAGATTCCAAGTTCGTGTCAGCCAACTTGCCTAGCTTCGAAGAGAATTTTGACTCCGACAAGAATGACTTGCTCAGCTTCTTGATCATACCTTGTCTGGACGCATTTGGCTTGCTGGATTCGACATTGTTTTTCTTGCCAGTCACTCTTACTTCAACCATTCTGCAAAAACAAAAGATAGTCATTAGAATCTAACCTAGAGAAATAAAATCACATTGGGGCTACCAACAAATTTTCAAAATAAGAAGTTGCAACGCTAAATTTCAACTTCAAACCTCAACACCTCTTGCAGCAATTTCGAACTCTCAACACTTAGAAAATTTTCCTGCAGCAATACCACTTCAGCACTTAGAGAAATTCGACCCAAGCTTGCTTCAACACTTCTCAGCTTCAAATTTATTTACCCTCAAAGCTCAACTTCAACTTCAACACTCAACTTTTCTCACACTGCAATCCTTTTCACTTTAGAGCTCAAGTCAAACTTGCTAGTTGATGGAGAAAAATGAACAAACTCACAACTCATATAGCCAAGTCGATTTCTAGCAGAAGCCAATTTTGGCAAGAATTCGAATTTCCCTCCTCAGGCAGTTGCAACACTTGGCATTTGGCATCTAGAATATTTGACCTTCTAGAATTTCAAGAAGATTCACTGGTCTAGGCATACTTTACTAGCATTTTAAATCATCTTTTGAAAATATTAAATTCAATTGCACCCCCTTCAAGAAATTCATTTTACCAGCTGAGGCATTGACAGTTTGATTTCATCCATCTCTGGCTCGAGAAAATTATTCGCATGAAGAATTTGATCAAATTCATCTAGGCAATTAACCTCAATTTCACTAGTCAAGGAATTTTATTTCTAACCACACCTTTTATTCCTTGCCTTAGAAAATTTTAAATTTTTACTTAGGAAATTCATCAATCAGGTGCTCATCAAAAATATTCATCCCAAAATCCTTGGCGAGGTGTGGAAAATTTTGAAATCCATTCCTTGTCGAAGATGTTCGATACCCAGAAGAAAATTCCCCTTAGAAAGCATCAAATTCATGGGTCTACAGACGAAGGGGTACTTTTAATTTTTGAATTTTATACGTTAGAAAAATATTTTATCTTCATTCTTCATCTCTGGGCGTATTTTCCTGCTTTGCCTTGACAATTTTCATCAATCTCATGAAGATGGAGTATTTTGACTCCTTTCCAATTTATCCATGCCTTAGCAAATTTTATCATCCCTTCTCAGGCTTAGGCGTATTTCTCTAGAGGTGGAATTTTATGCCTTAGAAAAAAAATTTAAACACCATCACCAACATAAGCGCATTTAGGGGGGTAGGAAGAATTCCTAACACTTAGAACATTTTTTTAAAGAGCCAACACCTTTGGGCGCATTTGACATGTTGAGGAGGAATTAATAACACCACTTAACACATTTTCAATGTCCACCTTGAATATGGGTGCATTTGGGACCCTCAGCAGGAATTAGCAATGCCTTAGCAAATTTTTAAATATCCTCCAAGGCAAGGTGACTTGGGCGCATATTAGGGTGGGAGGAGGAATTTCAACAATACTTAACATATTTCCTAGAACCACCTCCAATGTGGGCACATTTGGAGGGTCAAGGAGGAATTTCCAACGCCTAGAAACTTTTTTAGCTCCATATTTCCTCAAGGGCGCATCTAGGGGGTCTTGCAGGAACTCAACACTTAGAAAATTATTCTCATCCATCCCCAATAATCTAGCAAGCTGGGTGCATTTCAAGTATCAAGGAGGAATTAGCAATACTTAGAACATTTTTTTTTAAAAATCCACCACCTTCAACATGTTTGGGCACATCTAGGGGGTCAAGGAGGAATTCAAACTTGCCTTAGTAACTTTTATCACCACTACTCTCCTTGGGCGCATTTGAGGTAGGGAGGAGGAATTTCTTCATGACTTAAGCATTTTCCATCACCTTCCTTTGAGATGAGGGTGGGCACATTTCATGGGTCAAGCAGGAACTTAACTCATTTTCCTCACCTCCCTTCATGACAGGGTGCATTTAGGGGGCTGAGCAGGAATTAACAATGCCTTAGAAAATTTCTTCCAATCTAGCTTCTAGCATGGGCGCATTTGGACTAGGCAACATGAATTTCTCACTTGGAAACTTTTCAATCCTTTAGCCAGCTTCACCTTGGGTGCATTTCACAGGGGGTGAAGGAATTTTCTCAGACCTAGACATTTTTTAGCTTGCTCCCCCCTGTTTACTATATTTAGTAAGTTTCTGATTTTCATTCCTTTGAAGCTTGGATTGATTTGGAATTTGCGCCACAGGATCCTCATGACCTAGTTGATCTGTTCACACTGGCGCTTGCTGCTGACTTGCTATTTATAGCCTGTTTTATAAATTCCTTACTATAAATAGTAAGTGGTTGGATTGCTTTCAAATTTTACCAATGGAAAGCTTGAAAGATACTGATCGTAGTGGGATACACCAGTTTTTGGGGATTCTGGCATTTGACCCTATTGACGTGGTTTTTGCGACTACACCAACACAGAATAAAGTTGCCAACGGCTACTCTATCCTCTCTTGAACAAAGTTTCCTCCATGCTGAGATTGCGAGATAGATCATACATTTAACTCCAAGGTTCCTTCATGCAATAGAATACCCTCAGTTGGCTCGATGTGTTTTGCTAGTATTTCAAGGGGACTTACACAATTGTTTGACAGCCGACAACAAATAGGAGATTAAGGGCTTTCGCGTGGTTCGAATGATTTGGCAAGTGAGCACAAGTTTCCTAATTCTAACCAGGAATGAACTGAATTTAAAAGAGTGTAGGGCCTAAGAAGTTTACGCTCTATCTAAGGACGGGACGTGGGATCGATCTTGACAGACTTCGACCAGACTCTGCTTCGCCTCATGTTGGACAACTTACACAAAGTTGGTGCAATCTTCAAGGGAGTGACAAGAGGTTTTCAAATTATAATTCAACATATAAGTACCATCAGAATGACGCATACACATACATGAATCACAATCGAAGTTTATAAAGTTTTCCAATCGACCACACAAGGCAAACTTGCCGTCAACAAGCTGCTAGTGGTATGGATAAAAATGAAGTTGCCTCAATTAACTCCACAAGTCCACAACTAACATCTACTTGCATGAAAATGAAAGCGACTCTACTTTACGCTACTTGAAGTCGAAGGGATGAAGAAACCTCGCTAGCTACTTATAACAAAGATGAATTCACCATTCAATGAAAGATCTTTTATTACAATAGTTTTTCGCAACAATCTCTTACAAAGTTTTCAAAGGAAAACTTTCCTTCTCCTTCAAACTACGCTATGCTAAGATGTTACAACTAAAGTGTCTCTGCTCTATTCTCTACTCTGATTTCTAAGCTCTGCTTCTACTAAAGTACAAATGAGGGGGACTCCCCCTTTTATAGCTGGCCAAGTCCAACGGACGGCTCAGATTACAATCGGCTGGATGGCCTAGATTGTGCCACCTCAGCCCTAAACAAGGTTCACCCTAAAAACCGCCACCAAGAGGAGTGGGGTAATAAATGAGCCATTAATGTCCATCATCCTTCTAGAAGATTCCAACTTTGAAACGCGTTCACACTGCTCTTGATCTTCTTTTTGACGTTGTTCTTCAACCTCTTCTTTGTCACTTGAGTTATACTAAGTCTTAACACTTAGCCATTTTTTGCAACTTTTCTTCCTTCGAGGTTGAAATGTCGTCTTGGATTATTTTCTTCATTGCTTCAAATTATTGTGCTCTAGCCTTGACGTTCCTCCTACAAAACAAGCAAGGAGAAGGGTATTAGAACACTTCGTAATATAAAATCAACTTTACTTACTAGGATTTTCACGTTTGATCTCCAAGGGTTCATCTTCCTCACTAGCCAACTTCATCCTCAAATTCTTCATGCCTTAGCCAAATTTCCAACCCATCTTGCATTCTGCTTGGGCATACTTCATTCAGAATCAAGCAAAATGCTTTCATCAGGAACTCGATCAAAAAAATATCTAGGCGATCATTTTCAAATTCATCTGCCAAGGCATTTTATCTTCAACAACATCATTTATTCCTTGCCTTAGAAAAAAATTTCAAATTTCCTTTAGGGAATTCATCAACCCTGTGCCCATCAAAATATTCACCCTGAAGGCCTCGACAAAGTGTAGAAGACTTTAAAATCCATTCCTCATCGACAATCTTCAATACCCAGAAGAAAATTTCTCTCAGAACGCATCAGATTCATGGGTATGCAACGAACGGGTTCATTTAATTTTCTTGAATTTTTGAACCTTAGAAAATTAATTTTCAACAAAATTTAATCCATTTCTTCAACTCCAGGCGCATTTCCTTGCTCTGGCTTGAATTTTTTTTTTATCAATCTTGCAATGCCAACATTCTTTGACTTCATCACTGGCAAAACTCACACTCTTCAGGAAAATTCCATCATCCTCCAAGTCTAGGCATATTTTCTAAGGAAGAAAAATTTTGTGCCTTAGAAAATTATTTTATCCACCTTCAATCATTTTGCATGAGAAGAAATTTTTATCAACTTACTTAGCACAATTTTCTCCAATGCCTTGGGCGCATTTTACATTTTATGAGGGACATATTTCTTTTTAAATTCCAACGCCTAGCATATTCTTATTCATCACCTAGCAATATTCTACATCTTAAATCCTAGGCGCACTTCATATATCATGGAGAACATTATCAATGCCTAGCATACTTTATCAATTTCACCTTTCCTTGGCGCGTTCAGCACATTGAGAGGGATATTTTATTCCAATGTCCTAGGATATTTCTCCATCTTTACCTTAAAATATTATCACACCCTCTAACCTTGCATGGGCGCATTTAGAGGTTGAGAGGGATTTGAATTTCAACATCTTTGACTTCCCTCCCTGAAGTATGGGTGCATTTTGCTAGGGGAACTCCCAATTTTAACGCCTTAGACAATTCGTAGGCCTCTTCACTGGATGGGCGCATATGGGACCCCCTACTTCCATTTTCCAGACTTAGAATTTTTTTCCAGTTGACATTCCCATGAGTGGCGCATTTAAGGGTGGGGACTTCAAATTTAGGATATTTAAAAACTTTCCCAAGCTCTTCATGCAAAGCAAGGCGCATTTCACCTTATAAGCTTTCACTTTTCATGCCTTAAAATATTTTAGGCTCACCTTGTCTTCCATGGGTGCAAATGACCCCTTTTTGTTTCAATTTGTAGCTCTTAGAATAATTTCCAAGTTACTCCTCAAAAATAAGGTGCATTCACCAAGGTCTACTCCAAATTTGCAATACTTTAAATTTTTAATCACCCTCTTCTCAAATCAAGGGCGCATTTGGAGACTTCTACTTCCATTTTGTGACATTTAGAAAAATTTCAAATTCCTCTTCTCTTTCCAGGCGCATATGGAGGGTGGAGCTTTCACTTTAAGCATTTAGAAAAAGTTTGTAGCTTCCTCTTTGCTCAGGGCGCATTTAAGAGGTTGCACTTTCATTTTTAGTCACTTAGAATAATTTTACTCTCCACTCAACATCCCTCCTTGGGCTAAGGCGCCCCTGACAACATGAACTTCTAGTTCCAATGCCTTAGAAACATTTCTGACTTCATCCTCCAGCTTGGGCACAAATAAGGCCCTCCACTTCCAATTTTCAACACTTTAGCACACTTTTAGCTAGCATACTACCTTGGCAAGGTGGGGCGCATTTCATCCCCTATACTTTCACTTTCAACCACTTAGAGAATTTTCCATCTCTTTTTTGAAGCTGGGGCGCAAATGGAAGGTGGAGCTTCAGATTTCAACTACTTAGAACATTTTCTCCATGGCATCTTCATCCTAGGCGCATATGGAGCCCTAAGGTTTCATTTTAAAGCACTTAGAGAATTTTTATTCTCCACACTTAACTTCAAGGGAGTATTTGGCATGTCGGGCTTCCAATTTTTTTACACTTAACCATTTTTCTATCACTCCAAGCAGCTACGGCGCAAATGAGAGGAGGAGCTTTCATTTTGAGACACTTAGAATACTCTTAGGCCACCTCTTCAACTAAGGCGCATCTGGGGTCTTCTACTTCCAATTTAGAGCACTTAGTGGAATTTATACCCTTTCCTCCAGCTTGGGGCGCATTTCATGGGTGATACTTTCACTTTTTGCCACTCAGAAACCTTTTCCATCCCCTCTCTTGAGCTGGGCGCATTTGAAGGGTCCTGCTTCAAATTTTGTATACTTAGAATTTTTTTTTTAATGCCACTTTCCCTCCAAGGGCGCATTTGACCCCCTGAGCATCAAATTCAATGACTTAGAAATTTTTTAAAGTCCACTCTCCAAGTTAGAACTTCAAGGGCGCAATTGGAGGGGTATGCTTCAAATTTGAACACTTAGAATATTTTCAAGGTCCTCTCCAAGTTTGGGGGCGCATTTAGGAGGGTGAATTTCCATTCTTCAAACACTTAGAAAGATTTCATCTATCTTTGGCCTTTTAAAGCAAGCTTTGATGCTGGACTTGAAAATTGATCAGTTTTCTCGAATTTCATGCCATTTTGCCAAATTTAGGGTGATTTTCTCCTGCTAACCCTAATTTGCCCTGGTTTTCTATTTTTAGAAAGTTCCTCGAATTTTGTGCTTTCAACTGACTTCTGACTCCAGGAAGCTTATTTTGCTTTGTTTCACACCCCGGGACGTGGTTAAGCTGCTAGTGTCTGATGTTTGCCTGTACTTGCTATTTTTAGCAACCTGCTAAAAATAGCAACTGCTTAGAATGCCTTCAAATTTCTTGTACTAAATGCTTGAGGTGTGGTGGTCGTGGCTGGATGCTGCCTTTGCATGATTGTCTTGTCCTGCCCTTGAATTTAGGAAACCCTAATTTCTCTGCCCAAGCCTGCCAAAAATAGTAAGTGCTTTATTTTCCATTCTCCGCAACTCCGCTCGCCTTGAAATTCGCGCCATGGGATCTTTATCAGCTGCTTGACCTGTTCATACTGATGCTTCGCATTGACCTGCTACTTTTGGCATGTTTCTGGAAGTGGTTTACTATTTATAGCAACTGCCTGTTTCTGAGACCTCCACAGCTCCGTTCGACTTGAAATTCGAATGACGTGCTCCTCACCACGTGACCTGCCCGTTGACTTCGGCGCCTGCTGCTGGCTTTCTATTTTTAGCCTATTTCTGAAATGACTTACTATAAATAGCAAGTGCTCCGTTTGCCTTCAAATTTTATTAGCAGATAGCTTGAGAGATGTTGATCGCGGTGGTATACATCAGTTTTCAAAAATTCTGACTTTTTACGCCTCTTTTTGGGTCCCGAGGCTGGAAACCCTAATTCATCTTGCATGCATATCAAACGATCTCCGTTTGTTCTCATTTCTGTTGCATTGTGATCAGCTCGTGATTTTGAAGTGCTGGGAGGCGGTTGCTGGGATGCACCTGCTAAAAATAGTAAGTTCCTTAATCAGTGACTATCTTCGTTTGCATGTCACATCATTGCGAAGCTCTCTAAAAACCCACAAAGAATATGCCGACATGCAAAAAAACCTTGACATGCAAACCCTAAAAATAGCCTTGGAGACTGAATTTTGAAAGTCGTTATCTCGCTTTGCATGTCACATCATCGCGAAGGTCTCAGAAAACTCAGAAGGAATCTCCAGACATGCGTTGAAAAACTCTGCATATAGGCCCTAAAATTGGCTCCGGAAGCTGAACTGCTAAAAATAGTAAGTCCTTTGTTTCAGCTCAAATTTCGCACGTGAGCAGCTTGGTGTGTTCTGAATGCAACACGACTGTCGGAATTTCAAAAATGTTGACGAAACACCTGTAATTGCACACTTACTAAAAATAGTAAGTACTCAGAATCTGACGAAATTTCAGTGAAAACTTGTTGGAAACATACTGACATCAATGTTAGTCTCAATTTTCAATTTATTCACCTTACTTGACCTCGGATTGGCTGAAAAGATGGAAACCCTAATTCTATAGACTTGGCCAAATTTCACGCTTAGGCTCACAGACGGGAACGTCCCTAGAAGGCAGACATCAGAAAAGAGAGAGAGAGAGAGAGAGAGAGAGAGAGAGAGAGAACCAAAGCCAAAAGACCAAAATGGAGCAAAAATTAGGGGTCCCCATCTAGAATGGGGCGATGTGTGAAAAGGTCACAACAGACCCCTCATTTTGGGTCCCAAAGCTGGAAACCCTAATTTGTCTTGCATGTTGCTCAAACGATCTCCATTTGACCCTATTTCTGTTTCATGTCGCCCTGTTCGTGATACTGAGGTGTTGGGCAACTGCCGAAGTGGCCCTACTAAAAATAGTAAGTCTTCGAAAAAGTGATCAACTCTTCTTGCATGTCACCTTACTGCGTAACTCTTGAAAAACCCATAAAGAATAACCTGACATGTGCTGAAAAGTCCTGCATGCAAACCCTAAAAATAGCCTTTGAAGATAGTGTTGTGACCTTTTCAGACATCGCCCCATCGTAGATGGGGACCCCCTAATTTTCGCTTCATTCGGGTCTTTTGGTTTGGGTCTTCTGGTCCGTCTCTCTCTGGTCTGATCTTTTCTTTCTGTCTAGTGTACTTACCATTTGACTTGGGTTTGAATTTTGGCCAAGTCTGGAGTGTTTCTAGTGAATTAGGGTTTTACGTCTTCAGACTGCTTTGAGGTCAAACACTTTGGTTAGTCAACTTCTGAGCTCAACACTGTTGTTAGAATGCTTCCGGCAAGTTTCCCCTGAATTTTCACTGAATTTTGCTAACTTTATTTTTTTAGTAGGTGTTAGTTTAGGGTTTGATTTTCTCAGGATTTTTGCATTTTGACAACTGCATTACATTCTGAACACCTTGAACTCATCCATGGCAAAATTTGAGCAAAAATGGACAGTTTGCTATTTTTAGCAGTTCGGCTTCCAAAGCAGATTTCATGGTTTACACGTTAAGTTTTCAGATGCATGTTCGGAGATCTTTTGTGGGTTTTTCGAGACCTTCGCAGTGATATAACATGCAAAGTAGGATGACAACTTTCAGCGCTCAGCCTTCAGAGGCCGGTATTAGGGTTTGCATGAAGAATTTTTTTGTGCATGTCGGCATTTTCTTTCTGGGTTTTCCGAGAGCTTCGCGACGATGTAACATGCGAGGGGAACTGGTCAATTTTCAAAAACTTACTATTTTTAGCCAGTGCTTGCATGTTGATGATTTTTCTGGGTTTTTCTGGGTTTTCCAAGATCTCTTGAGCAGTGTGACATGCAAAATCATTTGATAACCGATCGGTCACTTTTCAGCCACTTTCTATTTTTAGCAGATGCATCCCAACAGCTGCCTCCCAACACTTCATAATCACAAACTGATCGACATGCAACAGAAACGAGGTCAAATAGGGCTCATTTGAGGAACATGCAAGAAAATTAGGGTTTCGAGCTTCAGGACTAAAAATGAGGAGTCAGGCGTTAAAATGTCCAAAACTGAAGTATCCACCATGATCAGTATACTTCAGGGAGTCTACTAGCAAAATTTGGAGGCAGTCGAAGCACTTACTATTTTTAGTAAGGCGTTCCGGACGTAGGCTATAAATAGGAATTCAATCTCAGGCGCTAGTGCAGACAGGCAAGTTTACCAACGAGGATCACCGCATTCAAATTTCAACTCGAATGGAGCTAAGGAAGTCTTAGAATCAAGCAATTGCTATAAATAGTAAGCCACTCCAAAGCATGCCAAGAATAGCAGGTCATCACGAAATCTTAGTATGAACGGGTCGAACCTGCGATGAGGACCCCTTGGCGCGAATTTCAAGACAAACGGAGTTGCAGAGAAAGGAGAATCAAACATTTGCTATTTTTAGTAGGCTGAAATGGAGAAATTAGGGTTTCCTAAAATCAAGGGCGGAACAAGACAGTCATGCAAAAGCAATATCCAGCCACGGTCGTTACACTTCAGGCACTTAGTACGTAAAATTTGAAGACATTCTAAGCAATTACTATTTTTAGCAGGTTGCTAAAAATAGCAGGTACAGGCCGGCACCTGACACTGGCAGCTTAACCACGTCCCGGGGTGCGAAGCAAAGCAAAATTAGGCTTTTCAGAGTCAGAAGTCAGTTGAAAGCACGAAATTCGAGGAACTTTCTAAAAATAGAAAGTCAGGGTAAATTAGGGTTATTAGGAGAAAATCATCCTAAATCTGGCAAAGGGCATGAAATTCGAGAAAACTGATAAATTTTCAAGTCTAGCATCAAAGCTTGCTTTCAAAGGCCAAAGACAGATGAAATTTTACTAAGTGTTGAAACTAGAAGCTCCATGGCTGAAATGCGCCCACCAAGTTGAAGAGAGAACTTAAAATATTCCAAGTCCTTGAAATTGGAAGAAGAGCCTGTGAAATGTGCCCATCACAAGGTGGCTGTGCAAAGAAATTTTCTAAGTCACGAAATTGAAAGTCCCCCATGGAAAATGCGCCCACCAAGGTGATGGCTTGAGAACTTTTGTCTAAGTGATGAAACTTGAAGCAAGGTACCTCAAATGCGCCTTCCATGAGTTAAGAGTTGAAAAAGTTCTAAGTGTTGAAATTGAAAGCTCCATGGGTCAAATGCGCCCCAATTTGAAAGTAAGTCAAAATCTGCTAATTGTTGGAAGTTTGATGCCACCCCCATGGATTTGCTCCTAGACTTGGAGGAAGCAATGAAGATATTCTAAGGCGTGGAAATTGAAAGCTCAAGCCTCCAAATGTGCCCTTGAAGGGGAAGATGATAGAAAAATATTCTAAGTACTTAAAGTTTGAAGTTCAAGGGGTCATATGCGCCTAGGGTCAAAGAGGAAGCTTTGATAATTGACTAAGGCACTAAAATGAAAGACCACCCTCCTTTTTGCGCCTGGAAGAAGAAGTTGAAACTTAGAAGTTTTTTTAAGGCGTGGAAATGAAAGTAAAACATGCTATTTGCGCCCAAGGCCTTGAGAGGAGACTTAAAAAATTTCTAAGGCACACAAATTAAAAGCTCACATGGTTATTTGCGCCCGTCATGTAGGGAGAAGTTGATAAAAACTCTAAGTGTTATAAATTGGAGTAGCCCCCCCTATGTGCGCCTGGCTGGGAAGATGGATGAGGTATAAACTAAGTGTTTGGAAATTTGAAGTTCAAAGGGTTAAATGCGCCCCCTTTTGACTTGGAAAATATTCTAAGTTATGAAATTTGAAACCTCCACATGCTATTTGCGCCCTACTTCAAGAGAAAGGAGTGAAAGTTTCTAAGGCGTGGAAAAGTGGAAGGACAACCTCTCATTTGTGCCCAGCCTTGATGAGGATAAAGGATGTCTAAGCTATGAGGATTTGCACCTTGAATAAAGAGGGGAAGTATTGATTAAATGTGGAGAATTCAAAATTAAAAGAGCAACCTTGCATATGCGCCCCATTTAAAAGTGAGAGCTCAACCTACCATTTGTGCCCCCCCCCCGTCCCCCCCACCCTCTTTAGCTTGGAGAATGAGACTCTTAAAAGTTTCTAAGTGTCCAAATTGGAGGCATGACCATGGATTTGTGCCTAAGAGCTTTAAGAACAAAGTCCTATCAAGTGTTCAAAAGTGGAGCCTCAAGTGGTCATTTGCGCCTGGAGGGGAGAAGAGGTTAGAAGAAATATTAATGTCAAAATTAAAAGCTTCACACATGAAATGCGTCCCCCCCCATGAGAGAAGGTTAAAAAAAAAAAGCTTCTAAGTCATTGAACTCTAAGCTAGAGGGCTATATACGCCCAAGGGAGAAAAGGTTGTTAAAGGGTAAGGGGTGATGAATAAATGTTAATGTTTGAAAAATTAAATATCTCCCCCTTTTTTATGATATACATAAAATCACATGGTGATTTTCTACAAAATTCGAAGGCGTTTAAATTTTTCCAAAAGCGAGATTGAAGATAAAAACTAAAAGGCGTTGGAAGTAATAAATTTCTCTAGGTGAATAAAGTGAAATTTGCCTAAGTTAGATAAATTAATTAAAATTTAATTTAATTATATTCCAAAGTCAAATTAAAAGTTCCCCTTTAATTTGGACCCATGAAATTTTTAAAATTCGGACGATTTTTAATCACGGGGAATTCATTTTAGAATAATTATGGACGGAAAATAAATTGTGCCTAGATATTTTAAAGTGCTGACATTGATTTTTGCGGACGCTGGTGAAATGAATAATTTCTCGAATAAAATTAAATGGCATTTAAATTAAATTTTAAATTTTATATATGCCATTTTAAATTGCCAGCGATGATTTTAAAAATTTCTCGAAATTACTTTAGTTAGCTGAAGGTAACTAGCAATCGGGAGGGAAATTTTAAATTCAAATCGAGGAAAGAATCTCCCGGAATAGCAAATTGCTATGACGACTGTAAGATGATTGGAATATTCTCTTTTAAATTTAGAAAATGTCTAAGTCATGATGAAGAGGATTAATGGCATTTGCTAAAATGAGCACCAACTTTTAGTTATAAAACTTTGAGGATTTTCATTTTCATTTCACAAGATTCAGAGTTGAGATTTATGCTGAAGTGCTAAAGGTTTTCTTTGTGAGGCTGATTTATTTCTTTGAGAGCTGAAAGTTGAGAGTTGCTGAAGAAGTCGATTTATTTCTCTGAGGTTGAAATTGCTTGGAGTTGTTGGAGATTGATTTTTTGGATTGCTGGAAGTCAAAATTGCTAGAAATTGTTGAAACTGGAAATTGTTGAGATTAAAATTTTCTGAAGTTGCGAAGTTGCTAAAATCCGAAGTAGAAATCTGAAGTTTCCGAAGAAGATTATTTCTCCAAGTTGCTGAGAAAAGGTGAACTTTAATTTTTTTTTGAAGTTGCTGAAGCTTGAAATATTTTCTGAAGTTGACATTGCTGAAGTTGATTTCTTCCGGAGAGTTGAAATTATTGTGGCTGCAAATTGCTGAAGTTCGGAGTTTTAATTTTTCGAAGTTTAATCTATCGAGGTTTGAAGTTGGAGTTTGATTGCTAGAGTTATTAATTTAATTTTTCTTTTCGCAGCCAACTCCATTTGCCAGCCATCTCTCAAGGTTTTTATTTTAAAAGTTCGAAGTGTAATGTTTGCTCCTCGTTTTGCAGATGGTTGAAGGACGAAGAGCTGATGTTGCTGGAACAAGCAAAGTTGGAACTAAGACTGGAAACAATGAAGCTATCAAAGAAAATGCCTCCAGACAGGCAATCATCAAGAGCTTAAAGAAATCTTTTGTTCCGGAGTCTAAGATCGTGTCGAAGTTCGGGAATTTGACGGACACCAATCTCGGGTCTTACAACCTCGAGGCCTTCATGCGAAGGATATATGGGCAAGGTGGTGTTGTGACCTTTTCACACATCGCCCCATTCAAGATGGGGACCCCTAATTTTTGCTCCATTCTGGTCATTTTGGCTTTGGTTTTTGTGTCTCTCTCTCTCTCCGTCTGTCTCTTTTCTATGGTCTGCTTCCTGGGGACGTTCCCGTCTGCAAGCTTCAACATGAATTTGACCAAGTCTGAAATTAGGGTTTGAGTCTTTCCAGCCAATTTGAAGTCAAACGAGGTGAATACATTGAAAATTGAGCTTAACATTGTTGTCAGCATGTTTCCAGCAGGCTCTCAGCAAATTTTCATCCGATTCTAAGGTACTTACTATTTTTAGTAAGTGTGAAATTACAGGCGATTCGTCAACATTTTGAGATTCCGACAGTCACACCACACTCAGAGTATATCAGACTGCTTGCATGCTAAATTTGAGCGAAAACGGGCGACTTACTATTTTTAGCAGTCTGGCTTCCGACACGAATTTCAGGGTCGATGCTAGTTTTTCTTTGCATGTCCGGATATTATCCTTCCGAAGAGACCCGCGATGATGTAACATGCAAGGCGAGACGACCACTTTCGGTTCACCTTCCGAGGCTATTTTAGGGTTTGCATGTCGAGGTTTCTTTTGCATGTCGGTGATTCACGATGGGTTTTTGAGAGCCGATGGTGTGACATGCAAACGAAGATTCTCACTCGTAAGGAACTTGTTATTTTTAGCAGGTATGTCCCGACGGTAGCTTCCCAGCAATTCAGAATCATGAGTGATCGCAGTTACCACGAGAAATGAAAGAAAAGCAGAGTTCATTTGGGATGCATGCAGCGAATTAGGGTTTCCAACTTCGGAGCCTAAAAATAGGCATAAAAAGTCAAAATCTTCGAAATCCGGTGTAAACCACCGCGATCAGCGTCCTTCAGGGCTATCTGCTGGTGAAATTTCAAGTCAAACGGAGCACTTACTATTTATAGTAAGTCAATTTGGAAACTGGCTAAAAATAGTAAATCAAGCGCATGCGTCAGTATCGGCAGACAGGTCACGTGGTGAGGAGCACCTCATTCAAATTTCAGGTCAATCGGAGCAATGAAGCTATCAGAAACAAGAGGTTACTATTTATAGTAAACTATCCACCAGAAACAGGCTATAAATAGCAGGGTGACTAAAAGTGGCAGTGTCAGCAAGGTAATGAGGTCGCGAGGATCCAGTGTTTAAAATTTCATGGCAATCTGAGCTTCCGAAGTACGAAAATCAAGAGGCTTACTATAAATAGCAGGACATGAAGCAGGCTGGCAGAGGTCGAGAAAATGTCTAAGTCTGAGTTTCATCCTGCAGGTGCCTCAAAATGCGCCATGCTTGCCTTCAAGATGATCAAAAATATTTTATGAAATGAGTTCATCCTCCTGCCACCCCAAAATGCGCCCAAGCTAGAAATGGTCAATGAAAGTCAACTCTTTTCATCCTGAAGGCATGTCTAAATGCGCCCAAGGGAACTCAGAGAAAAAGTTGAGAAATTTTCTAAGTGCAAAAATCCGCCACCCACCTCCAAATGCGCCATCCTTGAGGAGTTGATTTGAAAATTCTCTAAGTGTTGGGCTTCATCCTTCATCAGGGGCAAAATGCGCCCAAGGTGTAAAAGTCAAAGGAGAGTCAAAGTTTTCTATCCTGCTCATGGCAAGAAATGCGCCCACCTCAAGCTTCTTGTTGAAAATTCTTCTAAGGATTGGTATTTCATCCTCCACCATGGCCTAAATGCGCCCATGCAAGGAAAGGGTCAAAGATTTGAAAAGAAGTCAAAAGGCGTTATAATCTCATCCACCTCACCATGCTATTTGCGCCCAAGAGGCAGTCAGCAAGTCAAAGGAGTTCATCCGCCTCATGCATCAAAATGCGCCCAAGTTTATCCTGCACATACATAGAAATGCGCCCATGCAGCAAATGGTCAAAGCAGTCAAAAGTTTTTGTCCTCCTCTATGTGCAAAATGCGCCCACCTCATAAAAGAGTCAAGGAAAATTTCTAAATAAAGTTCATCCTTCTTGCATGGCAAAATGCGCCCAAAGTGGGCCATGTAAAGACAAAAAGTGAAGTTGAAGAGTCATCCAGTGGATAGGCTCAAATGCGCCCATGTTTAAATAGTAAATGGTGAATGAGGGTGGTAATTAAGGTGAAAAATATTGCCAAAGCGTGGTGAAAGATGGTAAGTGTTAGGCGCTCAAGGTGGTGAAGGAGAGTATTGGGCGTGATTTTTGAATTTCCTCCATCATGTGTAGAATGCGCCCAAGGTGGTGGGCCTTAGAGAAATTTTGCTGGGCGTGTGTGTTAGAAAATTGCCTAGGCGTGATTTTAAATTCCTCTTCAAATGCTATATGCGCCTAGGGAGATGGGAGTCTTAAGGTGATTTTAAATATTTTCTAAGGCGTAGGAAAATTTGCTAAGGCGTGGTGAACACAAGAAAATTGCCTAGGCGTGGTTTTTAATTTTTCCTCAAAGTGTGCTATGCGCCTAAGGTGGAGTATAAGATGAAGTGGTGAGAATTTCTTCTAAGGCGTTGGGGCTTCAAATAAATATTTTTCCAAATGTGAAGTAAAATGCAAGGTGGTGCTAGAAAATAAAATGTGCCAGGTGCCTTCATGAAAATTTTCTGAGTGAAGTTGGTATTTTCATAGGCAAAAGTGGATCGAGCTGGATATAAAATTTTTAAGGCAAAATTTTCCAAAGAGATGATTTAAAAAAATTTCTAAGGCACAAAATATTTTCTTCCTCTAGAAAATGCGCCTAGACTCTGAAGAGATAAGATTTTCTTGAAGCACGAGCAGAGTTGCCAGAGATGAAGTCAGTGATTGCCAGCTGCACAGAATTGATACAAATTTTCCAAGTCAGAGCAAAATTCTCAGAGGGGATCGAAGAACGAGGACAAAATTGTTGAAAGAATAATTTTCTAAGGTTCAAAATTCAGAGAAATAAAATGAACCCGTTCGTTGTGCACCCATGGGTTCGATGCGTTCTGGAGAAAATTTTCTTCTGGGTATCGAAGATTATCGATGAGGAGTTGATTTTAAGGTCTTCCACAGCTTGTCGAGAATTTTGGGATGAAGATTTTAAGTGGGCACCAGGTTGATGTATTTCCTAAGGGAAATTTGAAAATTTTCTAAGGCAAAAATGAAGAAAATGTGTTTTCAAGGTAAGATCCTCCAGATGATGAGTTTGAAAGAAACTGCCTAGGTGAATTTGCTCGAATTCTTCGTGAGGATAGTCTTCTTGAGCCAGAGATGGATAAAATCAAAGTTGTCGGGGCTCCAGCAGGTGAAATGAATCTCTCAAAGATGATACGCCCTTGAAGAGGATGGATTGAAAATTTGGCTAAGGCATGAAGAATTTGAACGTGAAGGCGATGAACGCGCGAAAATCAGGTAAGTAAGTTAAGATTACATTATGAAGTATTCTAATGCTTTTCTCCTCGCTTGTTTTGCAGGAGGAATGTCAAGGCCAGAGCACGATGACTGGAAGTGGTAAAGCGCGATGATATTACAACCTTCGGAGGAGGATAAAGCTATCTCGAAGGAGGAAAATTTGCAAGAAAATGGCTAAGTGTTAAGACTTAGTATAATTCGAAGTGACAAAGATGAAGACCCTCAAGTGGAAGAAATCAAAGAACAACGCCAAGAAAGAAGATCGAGAACAGTGTGAACGCGTCTACAAGTGGAATCTTCTAGAAGGATGATGGTGGACATTATGGCGCATTTATTACCCCACTCTCCTTGTGGCGGTTTTAGGGCAATATTATTTAGGGCTGAGGTGGCACGATTCTGGCCACTCTATTGATTGTAACCCTAGCCGTCTTTTGGGACTTGGCTAGCTATATAAAGGGGGAGTCCCCCTCATTTGTAATTCATTAGAATTAGATTAGACATTGGAATAGTAGACATTGAGAGAGTATTAGCATTAGAATTAGATAGTGTAGCATTGTAGAGCATTTTTGCATAATTTGGAGAAGAAAGAAAGTTTTCCCTTTGAAAACTTTTGAGGAGATTGTTGTGTAACACATTTTATGATAATAGATCTTTTCATTGATGATGGAATTCGTCTTGTCATGAAATGCTAGCAAGGTTTCTTCTTCCTTTCGTATCCAAGTAGCTTAATTTCATGCAAGTAGCTTACTTTGGTGTGTGGTGTTTTATTGAGATAGCTTCGCTTTATTCCATACCACTCGCGACTTGTTGATGATAAGTTCGCCTTGTGTGGTCAACTGGACATTACATTGAGTTTAACTTCGGTTGTGATTTATATGCTTATATGCGTCGTTGTGATGGTGTATGCATGTTAAGTTATAATTTGAACATCTTTTGCTATTTCCCTTGAAGATTGCACCGATTTTGCTGAGGCTGTCCGACGGAGGCTAGGTGAAATCCGGTTGAAGTCTATTGAAACAAAGCTCCACATATCATGCATTTAGAATAGAACATAAACTTCTTAGGCCCTACACCCTTTTAAATTCAGTTCATTTCCGGTTAGAATTAGGAAACTTGCGCTCACCTGCCAAATCATTTGAATCGCACGAAAGCCCTTAGTCTATTGTTTGTTGTTAGCCGTCGAACAATTGTGTAAGTCCCCTTGACATACCAGCAATATCACATCGAGCCAAACTGAGCCTATTCGCACTCAAGGAACCTTGGAGTTGAAAGCATGATCTTACTCGCAATCTTAGCATGCTGAATACTTTGTTCAAGAGAGGATAGAGCGTCCGTTGGGAGACTTTATTCTGTGTTGGTGCGGTCTCAAAAACCACGTCAACAGGTGGCAATCCTCTGACGGAAGTATCACACAACATTGTGAAAAGCGGATTATCTATAGCAGCCGGGTTCCAACCAGCAGTTCGATGTCCAGAGCTAATTATGGAGTGTGCAAACTTCTACAATTCAGACCATTGGACTATTGTTTCTCTAGATGGTACGTTGTTGGCCAACCTTGCACTTAATGCAATTGGCGAGGCATTCGGGATCCTAGCTACAGATAAGATGTTATACAAATCCAAGGAAAAGGCTGATAAGATGTATGCCACACTTTCGAGAAATGCATGAAAAGGATCATCACCACTTGGATGAGAAAGCCAAAACCTCCTGGCGCCAGGCTGCCAAAGCAAATAATTTCAGAGGAGCTGAAGCAGGAATACTGTGATATAATCATGTTGCTTAGTCGAGTTAACGGAAACCCACAGGCGTACGTGTTTGAGCCATGGATGTTCTTTTATATCAGCGTGGTGCTCGAAGGAAAGGTGGAAGTGAATTGGGGTCAAATGATCAGTGTTAACATCAATGAACAGTTCAAAAATTTGAGGAGAACGAGGACGTTCTACATGAGCTTGTATGTTATCTACATGCTAGCTCGGATGACAAAATACAGGGGGTTGGCATACCAAGAGCCGATCAGGTGTGGTTTTAATCAGTTCAAGATTCATGAATCTTGTAGGCAGTTACACCTCACAAGCACCGCTGACTTCAAGAGGGTGAATGACGCCTTCACAATGTACATCACAAGGACCCTTCAGTGGAGGTTGCAACAAAGGATATCTGAAGAGGCGCAAATGTTGATAGAAGAGTATGGGTTTTGGTTCGTCCAATTCCCAAAGTTCACCTATTTAAGGTTGCCGGGGTACAGTTCATACGTCTACCGATTACCGAGGTACCCCACGAATAGAATGATAATGCTTGAGCTGTCTAGGCAACTAGTAGCCTATGAAAAAATTATAAAAAGGAAGAAGAAGGGAGGTTTGCACTTTCCCATTGTTTTGTGAAACTCGCTTGAGGAGTGCCCTTCTTTGCAGGCAGCCAATGAGGCAGAAGAAGAATTACAGTTCTATCAGTTAACTCGCCATACCAGCCGGCAGGATTTTGATCCTCTGGGGAAGATTGGAACAGTGCAGGGTGAGGAGTACAGACACAGGGCTCACTTGGAGGATTTCTAGGCGAATGCTAGAGACGAAGCTGAGATTAGAAAAAGAATGTTCTCCAGGTTGCCTCTTAAATTAATCAGAGAATGTGAAGCAGTCCAAGTCCCAGAACAGGTTGATGAGGATACCAGACTTGTTCACCCAGATTATGAATCGATAAAGAACACGCCAATCCCACCACCAGATTGGGCTGAGCCGGAGATTACGGACTTAGAAACTTTGTCTATTCCCGTCTTGACTTTTACAAGGACATGGGTAGAGGAGCGCGTTCACAGATTGAGGAGAAGATCAATTGCCCTCTCATACAATCTCATGGGTGATCGGAGGCCACCAGTGTCAGCAAGGAAAAAGAAGCAAATTGCCCAAGCTTCGGAGCCGCAATAGCAGGAAGAGCCTATTCAGCCGGAGCCTTAGGGATCAGGAGATACATCATCTACTTAGTTGTTGGCCCATTCCTCTAGCGTGCGCAAAGTCTCGATATTTGCGGAACAGAGGGTTCGAATGAATGAAGAGCTAGAGGTTGGAGAAGTTAACTAGCGAATGTCGAGAGAGTTGGATAGTCAGAGTGCTAATGATCTTGAAGGTGCTGATCAGCCAGATGAAGGGGAAGAGACGGCAACGGATATCCACTTTGATCATGCGCTTGGGACAGCTCTCAAAGAGGAAGACATTATAGAGTCAAGGGTTGGAGCTCATGAGGAGAGTAATTAACATATGGAGATAGATGAGCCTCAGCAAAATATCGCTCGGGAGGAGGTTCGTGCAGTGGAGGCAACTGAAGAGCAGCCCCTTATTGTTTACGACACTCAGCGTAATTGGCTCTCACGTGCAATAAGGAGGGATCGGGATGATGATGCTGACTTGGCAATTGAAATGGAGGAACTTCTAAACAGAACAAGTAGGTCACCGAAAAGGAAGAGGGCAAGGAAGTATTCGAAAATGGAGACTAATGAGGCCGGTTCGCGCACCCTCCATATTTCCGTTCCAAGGGAGGATCATGACTTAAGTGACGCAATGGTAGAGAATTACACCGTCACCACAATTGAATTGGGACGTCCTTCTAGAGTGCAAGTAGTTGAAGAAGCTGAAAATTCCTTTCACGCTTTGAAGGATAGATTGGTACGAAAGGAACAAAAATATAAAAGATTGAAGGAGCACAAGGCATTGGTCGGATATGTGCAACATCTAGCACGTCCAGGTGCTCAAGAGAACCCAGCGGTAGAGCTTCCACCTGAACTGCCACGAGAACCAATCAGTGGGCTTGAGGAAATGAAGAGAGCTATACGAGAGGGAGACAAATGGATAAGCGGCGTTCGCACTGAGGCAGAGAAGTTCATGGCCGATCTTGTCTCCTCTTTTCAGAGTGCATCCGGTATGCTTTCATGCTTAGATGGTGTCGAGCAAGCTTGGGGTGACACTCATATTTTCTAGGACAAAAACATTCCTCGCCTTGCTGTTTTGATGCTTGTGCCCACACAAACTTTGATAAATGAAGGAGTGATCCAGGCTGGGGACAGGTACGATTTTCTTGGGTGGCATTCAACTGCGTTCACTGGAAAGGGCTTCTTCGACATGGCAGTTGTGGAGTCTTCTAAAATCAAGAAGGCAATGATAAATATTCAGGAGAGCATCCTCAATACATTGGATGCATTGTTCGCCAAGAGGCTAGCTCCCGAGGAGGTGGAGATCGACGGATTAAAGGCAAGGCTGCAACCTTTCTTCTTCGAGATGAAGATGTTCTCCCAACTAGACTTTGAGAACATCTCTACGTTCTTAGCAATTATTCAAAGCACACAGGAATCTATTGAGGCTTGGGGAAGTTCTTGCGATCGACAAGAGCGGATGGTGTCTATCCTTGAATATCAGCTCAATCTTACTCCAACAATTTCTGAGGAGGTTGATGAGGTGCTGACCTGGTTCGTAGCTTATGCAGTCAGAGAGAAGAGCAAGGGAATTCGAATCATAGACGAGAATCCTTTGGAGGGATAGTGGGCATTAATTGCCCATAGTGGTCAAGGAGGAATCTGCTATTTTGAGATCATTAATGACGCCACTCCTCCACCTTCTGGCGGTTTTTAGGGCAGAATCTTGTCTAGGGTTTGTGAGGCTCGATGTGAGCCATCCATTGTAATTCGATCTAGACCATCCGTTGAGATTGGCCAACTATATAAAGGGGAGTCCCCTCATTTGTACACTAGTAGTTAGCAATTAGAGAGATATCAGAGTAGAATAGAGAGTAGACATTTTTGGAGTTAGAATAGTTTTCATTGCATTATTTGAAGGAGAAGGGGAATTCTCCCTTTGAGAATTTTGTAAGAAATTGTCACAAAAGCTAATCATAATAAAGGCATTTCATTGATGGTGAACTCAACTTTTGTTGTGAGTAGTTTGTGAGATTTCTTCTTCCTTTGACTTCAAGTAGGACTTAATTTTCATGCAAATAGTTAGTTATGGTTGTTTACGTTTGATGTAAGTGAACTTCTTTAGTCCATACCACTAACAATCTTATTGATGGTAAGCTTGTCTTGCGTGGTCAACTGGAATGCTTTATACTTAACTTCGGTCAAGATTCATGTGTAACTATGCATCGTTGTGATGGTACTTGCATCGTTGAATCATGACTTGAATACCCTTTTTCTCCTTTGAAGATTGCACTAACTTTGTCGAAGCTGTCCAACAGGAGGCTAGAAAACGTTTGGTTGAAGTTCATTGAAATTAAGTTTAACATCCCTTGCATTTAGGTTGGAATTTAGATCTTCTAAACTTTTCATCCATTTTAATTCCGCACACTTTTGGTTAGCTTTAGGAAACTTGCGCTTCAAGGATAAATCATTTGCACGAAAATCCCCTTCAAAGCATATATTTGTTGTTTATTGCAAGTATCCTGAACAATTGTGTAAGTCCCCTCATAAAGACAACAATTCACATCAAACCAATTGAGGGTGTTCCAAGTATTTCGGAACCTTGGAGTTGAACGTGTGATCTATCTCGCAATCTTAGCACACAGAATACTTTGATCAAGAGAGAACGGAGTAGCTTTTGGACCACTTTGTTCTGCTGATTGGTGCGGTCATAAAAATCACATCAACAGATAGCTCTTGAAAAAGGTCTTGATCCTGGTTTGCATGTTACATCACTGTGAAGCTTTTGAAAAACCCACAAAGAATATCCAGACATGCATTGAAGACTCCAACATGCAAACCTTAAAAATAGCCTCCGAAGTGAAGACTGTGGAAGTTATCTCATTTTGCATGTTATATCACCAGGTAGGTCTCGGAAAACCCAAAAATATTCTCTAGACATGCACTGAAAAACTTCGCATATAAACCCTAAAATCAGCTCCTGAAGGTGATACTAGCTAAAAATAGAAAGTTGTCTGATCTGGCTCAAAATTTGCAGACAAGTAGTTCGACATGTCTTGGATGTAGTGTAACATATAGAACTTCAAAAAGTGCTGAGAAAATGCCCTGAATTAGGTACTTACTAAAAATAGTAAGTTATCAGAATTCAGTGAAATTTTGTTGGGACTATGTTGGAAGCTTATTGACTGCAATGCCCAGCTTAGATTTGAATTTACTGACTCCATTTGACTTCAAACTGGCCGGAAGACTCAAAACCCTAATTCTCAAAGTTAGCCAAAATCTCAAGTTTAAGCTCAATGACGAGCTCATCCCCGGAAAGGCAGACAGTAGAAAGAGAGACAAAGAGAGAGAGAGAGAGACAAAACCAAAGCCAAAAGACGAGGAACGGAGAAAAAATTAGGGGGTCCCCATTTCATTTGGGGTGATGTGTGAAAAGGTCACAACACCACCAAATTTGCTGCTAAATGTGGACGAGGCACAAAGGCCAAGGTTGTAGGTACAGGCACATAATTAAATTTTTTACTTTTTAAATTAAAAAAGCTTTATGCAAAGGGTCGAACCCCTAAGGAAGAAAAGTGGGCCCTTTTTTACTTTTAAATCTGTACTCAGCCCTTATTAAAGTGTACGTGGTTTTTTAAGAGGCACATGAACTTGATGGTACAGGGGCTTGCGTAGGCACAAGTACCTTGTACCTTTTTTTATTTTTCAATTTGATTTTTTATTTTCTACTTTTTTTTGAAACACTTTTTCAATTAAAAAAGCTGTGTTTTATTTCATTTTTGATCAGCAATTTTAAAATGCAGGAAAATTATTGAGAAAATAATATCTCGATAAATGTGACGTACCATATGCAGGTGGGGCCGTACGGCTCTGCCTGCTAAAAAGTTTTGCCTCAAATTTGACTTGCTCCATTTTCAACAAATTGGTAGTCGATGCTTAGGTTTTGACACCTTCTAAGCATGATGGTGAGGTCTGTTTGGGCCGAAAATAGACCGATTTGACAACTACCTTCTGGAACCTCTTAAAAAACCTCTTTCTTCAACCCTTCATAGATCTTGCATCTAGTGTTCGATTCAGACGAAATAAAAGCCAATTTCAATTTTTTCAGCTACTTTGAACTCAATGGTGAGCTCAAAATATCTCCAAGAAGCTCGAAAATACCTGCAACAAAATGCAATAGAAAGGAACCCCCCCAAAAATTGAGATCTCTATCAAGCGTTTTTGATTCTCCAGGTCAAAATCGGATGCAAGAGAAGAGCATACTTTGCTTTCAAGAATGGATTAAGATATCTGCTAACCCACAACTGACAACTAGCTCTGATACCTGTTGTGACCTTTTTCACACATCACTCCATTCAAAATGGGGACCCCCTAATTTTTGCTCCATTCTGGTCTTTTTGGATTTGGTTCTTGTCTCTCTCTGTCTATCTCTTTTCTGAGGTCTGCTTTTCGGGGACGTTCCCGTCTTTGAACTTAAACGATTGAAATTTGGCCAAGTCTGAAATTAGGGTTTTGAGTCTTTTGGTTAGTTCGAGGTTGAACGAAGTGGATAAATTGAAAACAGAGCTTAACATTGTTGTCAGTATGCTTCCAGTAGGCTCTCAGCAAATTTTCATCAGATTTTGAGGTACTTGCTATTTTTAGTAAGTGTGCAATTACAGGCAATCCTTCAGCATTTCTGAGATTCCGACTGTCACACTGTATTCAGAACACATCAAACTGCTCGTGTGCAAAATTTGAGTGAAAACAAGCAACTTTCTATTTTTAGCAGTCCAGCTTCCGGGACAAATTTCAGGGCTTAGACGCAGAGTTTTTCTCTGCATGTCTGCATATTCCTTCTGGGTTATTCGAGACCTTAGCGATAGTATAACATGCAAAACAAGACAACTTTCAAAATTCGGTCTTCTGAGGCTATTTTTAGGGTTTGCATGTCAGGGTTTCTTTTGTATGTCGGATGATTCCTTGTGGGTTTTTCGAGAGCTTCGCAGTGGTATGACATGCAAATGGAGATAATCACTCAGTAAGGAACTTACTATTTTTAGCAGGTGCGTCCCAGCAGCCGCCTCCCAGCAGTTCAGAATCACAAGTTGATCGCAATGCAGCAGAAACGAAGACAAACATAGAACATTTGATACGCATGCAGAGCAAATTAGGGTTTCCAGCTTCAGAACCTGAAAAGAGGGGTAAAAAGGCAGAATTTTCGAAAACCGGTGTAAACCATCGCAATCAGCATCCTTCAGGCTTTCTGCTGGTGAAATTTGAAGTCAAACAGAGAACTTACTATTTATAGTAAGTCATTTTAGAAACAGGCTAAAAATAGCAAGTTAGGTGCATGCGTTGATGTCAGCAGGCAGGTCATGTGGTGAGGAGCGCATCATTCAAATTTCAAGTCAATCGGAGCTGTGGAGATATCAAAAGCAAGCATTTACTATTTATAGCAAATCACCTTCAGAAATGGGCTAAAATAGCAGGCCGACTAAAAGTAGCAGTGTCAACAGGGTAACAGGGTTGTGAGGGTGCAGCGTTTGAAATTTCAAATCATTCTGAGCTTTAGAGATGCAAAAATCAGAGGGCTTACTATAAATAGCAGGGCATGGATAAACTGGCGAAAATGAGAAAAAATTGACTAAGTCTGGAACTTCATCCTGTAGCCATGGAAAAATGTGCCCAAGTTAATGAAGCATAAAAAAATTTCTAAGTCTGAGACTTCGTCCACCTCCTAGGCCAAAATGCGCCCATGCTTGGAAAGTCAAAGAAGTCAACAATTTTCATCCTGTAGCCATGGCAAAATGCGCCCAAGGGAAGTTGATAACAAGAAATTTTTTCTAAATGTTGAACTCGTCCTCCACCACCCTCCAAATGCGCCCATCCTGCACAAAGGTGAAAATGCGCCCAAATTTCAAGTGAGTCAAAGTAGTCAACAAGTTTCATCCTACACATATGCTCAAATGCGCCCAAATGGGGCCATGTCAAGACAAAAAACTAAGAAGGCGAAGAGTCACAAGATGGCGTTGGAAAAAGTTTATCCTCCTCCCCCTCTCAAATGCGCCCATGCAACAAAAGGTCAAAGGAGTCAAACAAATTTCGTCCTCCTCTACATAAGAAATGCGCCCAAAAATGAAAGCAAGTCAACAAGTCAAAGATTTTCATTCCTCACCTACATGGAAATGCGCCCAAGAGAGGTCAAGTGAAGACAAAAACGGAGAAGTTGAAGAGTCATCCTCCATGCAAGCCAAAATGCGCCCAAGTTGAAGGTGGTAAAAGTAAACGAAGGGTGGTAAACAAGGTAAAAGGTGTTGAAAATATTTTCCCAAGGCGTGGTGAAGTGATTATCCCTCTTGAAGTGTCATATGCGCCAAAGGTGGTGAGGTAAGATGTTGAGGTGGTGAACAATTTTTTTTCTTTTCTAAGGAAAGTTGAATATTCTTCCTCAAATCCTATATGCGCCCAAGGTGATATGTGTTATAAGGTGAAATAAAGTGCTAGGCGTGGTTTATTCTTCAAGTGCTATATGTGCCTAGGATGGTGAAATGAAAAATAAAATGATGTGATGAAATTTTTTCCTAGGGCGTTGGAGCTTCAAGTGAAAATGTTTTCCAGATGTGAAATAAAATGCAAGGTGGTGAGAACAAAATTGCTAAGCGAATTTTTCCTAAGGCGTTGAAGGGGATGAAAGTTAAATATGATATGCTTGCAGGAAGATCTTCTAGGTGAAGTAATTTTCTCTCACAGGCAAAGTGATCAAAGCTAAATTTTCCAAGGCGAATTTTTTTTCTAAGGCAAAATTTTCAAAGTGATTCAAATTTTCTTTAAGGCAAAATATTTTCTTCCTTAGAAAATACGCCTAGAATTCAAGGTGGTGAATTTCTTTTGAAGCGCGAGCAAATTTCTCAAAGATGAAGTTAGAAGATGATGACAATACAGGATGAATTCAAATTTCTCAAGTCAGATCAAGAGGATGTTAATGGAGATGAAAAACAGATTTAAATTGATGGAGTAATATTTTCTACGGTTCAAAATTTAAAAATTTAAATGAACCCGTTCGTTGGGTACCCATGGATTTGAAGCGTTCTGGAGAAAATTCTCTTCTGGGTACTGGACATTTGTGATGATAGATGGATTTCTATGTCTTCGGCACTTTGCCAACACTTTTTGGGTGAAGAATTTAATCAGTGCTCAAATTGTGAAATTTTCCTAAGGAAAATTTAAAATTCTCTAAGGCAAAGTGAATAAAATGTGTTTTCAAGATGAATTTCTCTGGACAACGAATTTGAAGTGAATTGCCTAGATGATTTTGATTGAATTCTTCGATGATGAGTTTTCCAGAGCTAAAGAGAAGTAAAATTCGAATTCAAATGACAGAGTTCCGGCTGGTGAATTAAAAAGATGAATTTAAATTAAATTTTTCGAAAGTAAATTCAAAAGATGTAGAAACCCTAGTTTCCCCGTTTTCTCTGTATCTGACTGTTTTTTATGATTTTTCTGAAAGTTTTGGTTTTTGATTGTTTTTGGTGGTTTTTGTGCAATACAAGGAAATTGCGATTTTTGCAAATACTTGAAATAACTTCAATAAAAATTATCTAGCCCTAAAAATGATGAAATACGGATGCTAGTACATTTATTACTCTTCCCGAATGATTACAATAAATACCCAGATACATGCAATATAAAAAGCAATGATTTTATTTGAAAACCTGGAGATGGCAGCAATGAATGATATGGTACGGCTGCAAGGAATTCTTCTTTCTCCCTCTTTCTGATGATCCCGAAAGATGCCAGGAAGATAGACGCCTTGTCTGGAGAAGATAGACTGAAGGACTGGAAGGCGATTTGCTTGCTCTGGGAGGTACACCTCTTTCTTGATGAAGTACGGCCTGGTACAGCAGTACGACCTTTTTGAGACAGCAGCAATAATAAATAAAGTACGGCCTTCTTGATTTCAATGTCAGTCTCTGAAATATGGTACGCCTTGATTGAGATATGTTCTCTGAATGCAAACACTGATAAACCTCTGAAGATAATTACTCTTTGAAGCTCTGTGATTTCTCCTGGATGAAGAAATCTCTAAGTGGCAATAAATCAGGTGATATCTCACACCCTTTGAACTGCTTTCAATGGAGATGGCTCGTTCCCCAGTGAATTCGAGTTTGAAACCCTGAAGCTTCTTGCTCAGACCAAAATTGATCAATTTTCAAATTCAATAATCACATAATGGCTCGATTCCCAAGGCAAAGAGCTTATACTCTTGAAAAGTGCGATTTCCACAAAGATAGGGAATCATTAAAATTCGAACTTTTAATTCTTTTGATATTTCCATAGTCTCAGCTCAAATAATAAATTATAAATTTAATTGCCAAATTGGCCCCCTCTCTGATGATGGCGACCCCCTCAATCAGAATCACTTAAGTTATAATAAAATATTATAACTTTATATTATAACGCCATTTAATTAATATTTAATTAATTTAATTAAATATTAATATCTCTCTCATTAATCATCCGATGCCTGATCCGTCTGAAGCTGACGAACACTGAAGTGATTCTGATCACTGCCAAATCCATACTGCTAAAATAGAAATAGCAGGGGTCCCACGCTGACTGCCAAGAACTGCTAAAAATAGCAACTTCTGCAAAAAGTGTCCGATCGAGCCGAAACGAAAGCCAACTGATCAAACTCTGCCAACTGAAGCTGAACCAAGCTCCAACGTGACCCTCTATCCAGTCTATCAGCCTACGAGGGTCGTATGATAGGCTAATCCTGTGCTCCGAGAGATGTCACTGAGAAGGGGACATGACAGTCCGCCCCTCCTGAAATTGCTTGTCCTCAAGCAATCTCAATGCCGGATGCTGTAGAATATCCTCGCTCTCCCATGTAGCATCCTCAATAGGCAAATCTCTCCATTTCACCAAATATTCCCTGATAGTCCTCCTACGCAACTGCCTCTCCCTGTACTCCAGGATGGACTCAGGTACTAAGATCAACTTTCCCTCATCATCTAAGGGAGGTAAGACTGTGTTGTGACCTTTTTCACACATCGCCCCATTCAAGATGGGGACCCCTAATTTTTGCTCCATTCTGGTCTTTTGGCTTTGGTTTTTCTCTCTCTCTGTCTGTCTCTTTTTTGAGGTCTGCTTTTGGGGGATGTATCCGTCACTGAACTTAAACGAGTAAATTTTGGCCAAGTCTGAGAATTAGGGTTTGTGTCTTCCTGGTCCGTTTGAGGTCGAATAGGGTGAATATATTGAAATTGAACTTAACATTGTTGTTAGTGTGTTTCAAGCAGGCTCTCAGCAAGTTTTTATCAGATTCTGATATACTTACTATTTTTAGTAAGTATGAAATTCCAGGCAATCTGTCAGCTATTTTGAGATTTCGACAGTCACATAGTATTCAGAACATACCAAGCTACTCACGTGCAAAATTTGAGCGAAATCGGACAACTTACTATTTTTAGTAGTCCGGCTTCCGAGGCAAATTTCAGAGGTCAGATGCAGGGTTTTTCTTTGCATGTTGGCATATTCCTTCTGGGTTTTTCAAGACCTTCGCAACGATGTAACATGCAAAATGAGACGACCACTTTCAGAATTCAGCCTTCCGAGGCTATTTTTAGGGTTTGCATGTCAAGGTTTCTTTTGCATGTCGGGTGATTTCTGATGGGTTCTTCGAGAGCGTCGTGATGGTATGACATGCAAACGGAGATACTCACTCAGTAAGGAACTTGCTATTTTTAGCAGGTATGTCCCGGCAGCCGCTTCCCAGCAGTTCAGAGTCACGAGCCAATCGCAGTGCCACAGAAACGAAGAGAAACAGAGTTCATTTGATATGCATGTAGAGCGAATTAGGGTTTCCAACTTCGGGACCCAAAAAGAGGTGGAAAAAGTCAAAATTTTCGAAATCCGGTGTAAACCACCGCGATCAGCATCCTTCAGGCTATCTGTTGGTAAAATTTGAAGTCAAACGGAGCACTTACTATTTATAGTAAGTCAATTTGGAAACTGGCTAAAAATAGTAAATTGGGTGCATGCGTCAGTGTCAGCAGTCAGGTCATGTGGTGAGGAGCGCCTCATTCAGATTTCAAGTCAATCGGAGCTGTGGAGCTACCAGAAACAAGAAGTTACTATTTATAGTAAATCACCTCCAGAAATGGGCTAAAAATAGCAGGCTTGCTAAAAATGGCAATGTCGATAGGACAACGAGGTCAGGAGGATGCAGTGTGCAAAATTTCAAATCATTCTGAGCTTCAGAGATGCAGAAATCAAGGGACTTACCATAAATAGCAGGACATGAGGCAGGCTGGCAGAGGTCGAGAAAAATGGCTAAGTATGGGACTTCATCCTTCAGCATAGGCTAAATGCGCCCTGAAGCACCAGATGCCAAAATTTTATGACTCAAGTGTCTCATCCTCTTGCCTAGGCAAAATGCGCCCTGCTTGATGAAGAAGCAAAGATGTTCAAGAAAAAATTCTAAGTATAAATTTCATCCACCTCCTATGGTGAAATGCGCCCAAGGAAGAGGGTTGATAGCAAAATTGTTTTAAGTATAAAACTTTATCCTCCTTCACTACTAAAATGCGCCCACTCACAAGAAAGTCAAGGAAAGTCAGAGTGCTTTATCCTTCACACTATCTAAAATGCGCCCACATGCTAGCAATATGCCAAAAAAATTCTAAGTATGAGAGCTTATCCTTCAGCATAGGCTAAATGCGCCCAGACTTCAAATTCCATCCTCCTCAAGGCAAGAAATGCGCTCAAGCTCAAAGAAGTCAACAAGTCAACAAAATTCATCCTCCTCATATGCTCAAATGCGCCCAAATGCAAGGGGGTCAAAGGAGTCAAAAGCGTTCATCCTTCATCATGTACTAAATGCGCCCAAGTCAAGGAAGGTAATTGCATGTCAGGAAAATATTCTAAGGCATAAGTTTATCCTCTTGCCTAGCCTAAATGCGCCAAGATTAGCAAGGAAGAAGACAAAGTTTTAAATCCACCTCACCATAGGAAATGCGCCCACAAAAGGGGAAGTCAACAAGTCAAGGGTGGCACTGGAATTTCATCCTTCACACCATGCCAAATGCGCCCATGCTTAGGAGGCTAGAAGAAAGTCAAAAGGTCAACAAACTCGTCCTCCTCTACATGCAATATGCGCCCATCCTCTTGCCAAGCTCAAATGCGCCCAAGTTGAGGTGTAAAAAGTGAATGAGGGTGGTAAATAAGGTAAAAGGTGAGTGAAAATTCTCTTCTAGGCGTGGTGAAAGGGTGATGAATGCTAGGCGTGGATTTGAATTTCCTCCTCAAGTGTGCTAGGCGCCAAGGATGATGGGAGTTATAAGGTGTTAGAAAAAGTTCCAAGACGTGTGAAGCATGAAACAAAATGCTAGGTGCTTTTATTTTATTTTTCTCCAAGTGCTACTTGCGCCTGAGGTGATATGTGTTAAAGGTATTGAAAATGATTGCTAGGGCGTTGGAAATTTTATGGAGAATAAAGTACAAAAGATGAATAATGCATGCCTAGGCGTTGAAATTGCCAGACGAAAAATAAATTAAGTGTGATGCGCCTTCAAGAAAATTTTTCTAAGTTAATATTTTCACAGGCAAAGTTGATTGAGTTGAATAAAATTTTCTAAGGCAAAATTTCCGGAGTGATTCAAAAAATTTCTAAGGCACAAAATATTTTCCCCCTTAGAAAATACGCCTAGAGCTCTGGGGTGGTGGAATTTTCCTTGAAGCACAGATGAGTCGCCTAAGGTGAAGTCAGTGAATGCCAGCTGCACGGGTTGATAAATTTTTTTTTCAAGTCAGAGCAACAAAAAAAAAAAAAATCTCCACAGATGTGAAGAACGGATTTAAATTTCACAAGGAAATAATTTTCTAAGGTTCAAAATTTAGAAAAATAAAATGAACCCGTTCGTTGTGCACCCATGAGTTCGTCGTGTTCTGATGGAAATTTTCTTCTGGGTATTGATGATTTCTGTTGAGGAATGGATTTTAAGGTCTTCCACGGCTTGCTAAGGATTCTAAGGTAAAGATTTTGATGGGCATCGGGTTGATGAATTTCCTAAGGGAAATTTGAAAATTTTCTAAGGCAAGTGTGAAGAAAATGCGTTTTCAAGGTAAAATTCTCCAGACGATGAATTTGAAAGGAACTGCCTAGGTGAATTTGCCCAAGCTCTTCGTGAGGATAGTTTTCCAGAGCCAGAGTTGAACGAAATTGAGTATCGGAGCTCCAGCAGGTGAAATGAAGTTCTCAAAGATGAAGTTTGTCTAAGGCATGAACTTGAACACGAAGTAAACGATGAGCCCTTGGAGATCAAAGCATGAGAATCTCGGTAAGTAAGTTGAATTTATATTATGAAGTGTTCTAATGCTTCTCTCCTTGCTTGTTTTGCAGGAGGAATGTCGAGGCCAGAGCACGATGACTTGAAGTGGCGAAGCACGATGATACCACAACCTTCAAGATAAAGTTTTGAGTTTCAATCTCGAAGGGAGAAAGTTGCAAAAAAAAAATGGCTAAGTGTTGAGACTTAGTATAACTTAAGTGACAAAGATGAAGACCCTCAAGTGGAAGAAGTCAAAGAACAACGCCAAGAAAGAAGATCAAGAGTAGTGTGAACGCGTCTACAAATGGAATCTTCTAGAAGGAATAATGGACATTATGGCACATTTATTACCCCTCTCCTTTGTGGCGGTTTTTAGGGCAAATCTTGTTTAGGGCTGAGGTGGCACGATTTTGGCCACTCTATTGATTGTAACCCTAGCCGTCTTTTGGGACTTGGCTAGCTATATAAAGGGGGAGTCCCCCTCATTTGTATTTCATTAGATCATTAGACATTAGAAGTAGAAGCAGAGCAGAGGAGTAGAGAGCAATTAGATAGTTGATAGTATAGTTTAGATTGAAAAGGAAGGAAAGTCTTCCCTTTGGATACTTTGTAAGAAGTTGTCATGTATGCTTTCATAATAAAAGAATTTTCATTGATGGTGAATTCTTCTTTGTTGTGGATAGTTGTTGAGGCTTCTTCGTCCTTCTAATTCACGTAGTAACCTGAAATAGCTTAAAATAAAGTAGATTTTATTTCATGCAAGTACTTAGCAATTGTGGAATGTGGTGCTTGATTTGAACAAGACTTCGCTTGTCCATACCACTAGTGGGATCACTGATGGTGGGTTCGCCTTGCGTGGTCAACTGGAACTTTGTAAAACTTAACTTCGATTATGGTTTATATGCTGGCATGCGTCGTTGTGATGGTGTCTTCATGTTAAATCATGATCTGAACATCTTAAGTCACTCCTCTGAAGATTGCACCAGTTCCGCGGAAGCTGTCCGAAGTGAGGAAAAACGGAGCTTGGTTGAAGCCTGTGAGAATTGAGCGCCGTGTCCCACGCCTTAGAGTAGAACATAGACTCCTTAGGCCCTACACCCCCTTTAATTTCAGTTCATTTCTGGTAGAATTAGGAAACTTGTGCTCATTTGCCAGATCATTCGAATTGCACGAAAGCCCTTAGTCCATTGTCTGCTGTTACTTGTCGAACAATTGTGTAAGTCCCCTCGTGAGAACACAGCAACTCACATCAAACCAACTGAGGGTATTCTAAGTATTCAGAACCTTGGAGTTGAACACTGCAATCTTAGGGAATACGTTGTTCTCCTGCTTTGTTTGATGCGTGACAACACGCGTAGGGGCACTCCACCGCACATAATTGAAGAACATCTCTGCCTTGAGTCTCTTTTCCATGTGCATACTCTCCTCCCTCGTATATCTGCCTCGTCTAGGTCTTTGCCATAAAAGGAGACATAATAGTCCGTGTTGATGCTCCACTGACCCATGCCTAGGCATGTCATGGGTGGTAACTAGGCTCGCACAAAGTAAACAATGTTCTTCCACCTCTGACCCTGAGATCAAAGAAAATGCATACCGTGTCCACTACTAAATGTCAAATGTCCATCGCTTCCACTTCACAAGTGTGCAATACCTGCCGTATCTCCCGTACATCACGCACATCATCCCATTGTTCTTCATGTGAACCTGTATTTGCTTGTAAATGATCCGTGTGTGTAATGCCCAGCATGTTCCTGTGGCATACTCTGCCACTATCATATGCCTCCTTGTCTCTGAAATGTGAACCATAGCGCTCAAATATGGTCTACGTGAAAGTGCATCAGCCACTACGTTCTGTGTACCTTTGATATATGAGATGTCAAAGTCATAAGCCTGCAACTTACTGACCCACTTCTGCTGTCTATCGTTGAGATCTTGCTGCCCCAAGAAGTGTCTCAAATTGTTATGATCAGTTTTAATGCAAAATTTGCTGCCAACAAGGTATTGTCGAAATTTTGCTAAGGCATGCATGATGGAGAGCATCTCCTTATCATATATGCTGTAAAGTCTCTCGGGCCCTCTGAGTTTGCGGCTCTCGTACACAATCGGGTGCTTGTCCTGCATAAGCACTGCACCAATGCCCTCACCTGATGCATCGCACTGAAGCTCAAAAGGCTTCGTAAAATCGGGTAGTGCTAAAACAGGGCATGTGGTCATCAACTCCTTGAATCTATCAAAGCATTCCTGTGCCTCAGGAGTCCAAACAAATGCCCCCTTCAATAAATCTGTCATTGGGGCTGCATGTCGTGAATAACCATTCACGAATAGGCAGTAGAATCCACACAAACTGAGAAACCCTCTCAACTGTGTCAGGTTTGCCGGCGTTGGCCATTCAATAATGGCGCGGATCTTCTCAGGATCCATCCGCACTCCATCTGCACTGATAATATGACCTAGATATAGCAATTCGGTCATTCCCAAGTCACACTTGGATTCCTTGGCGTACAAGGACTCCCTCTCCAAGATACTCAACACTGTCTCCAAATGAGCTAAGTGCTCCTACCAATTCTTGCTATATATAAGGATGTCATCGAAAAAGACCAACACAAACCTCCTCAGTAATGAATGAAAAACCCTGCTCATCGTACACTGAAAAGTGGCTGGCGTGTTAGTGAGCCCAAACGGCATCACTACGAACTCGAAGTGCCCACAATGACATCGGAAGGCAGTCTTCTCTATGTCCTGCTCACGGACTCTAATCTGATGATACCCCGACCGTAAATCAATTTTAGTAAAGTAACATGCCCCATGGAGCTCATCAATAAGCTCGTCAATCCTCGGTATCGGGTACCTGTTCTTAATTGTCCTCTTATTTAGGACCTTGTAATCAATGCACATACGTAATGTTCCATACTTCTTAACCAATACAACTGAAGAAGCGAACGGTGATTTGCTAGGTCGAATGTGACCCATAGCAAGTAACTCCTTTATTGTCTTCTCTATCTCATCCTTTAATCTCTTAGGATGCCTGTAAGGAGTTATCATCACGGGCTTAGCGCCCTCTTCGAGCTCTATAATGTGCTCTATGCCCCTGTCTGGAGGTCTACCTGGCGGAATATCACTGAACACCTTATCGTGCTTGACTCTCAACTGCTGAATGTCTGGATGATATTCTATCTTTTGCTGTCCCTCCTGTATAGGTGCTAAGGTGCACTCTGCAGCCCACTCAACCATGTCGTGACGTGTGAGCCTCTCCATCCGGTGAAAAGAAATTGTTTTGATGTTGCTGTCCCGTATTGCTTTTAGTATGTGTGTCTTCCCGTCAACATCAAAACGGATCTCCATGTCCTTGAGACGAAGTGTGACCTCCTCCGATGAATGTAGCCACTTCATTCCCAAGACCAAATCAATGTCCCCCATGTTAACCACATAGTAATCAGCCTTGAACTCATAATTGTTCAGGCGTAAAGGGAGATCCTTTATCATGCGTTCACATCTCAAGGTGTATCCATCAGCCACCTTGACTCTAATGCCCTCGAACTCCTCAGTGATGAGTCCTAGAGATTTCAACGAACCTAGCATCTATGAAATTATGCGTGGCTCCTGTATCCCGTAGGGTAATGACCCTCTGTTCTGCTAACACACCACGAATCATGAAAGAACGCTCCTGCTGAATGCTAGATAAGCGGGCCTCCTGTATCTGAAGCTCTGGCTCTGTCTCTCCTCTAGGCTCTAAAGCCTCTGGCTCTGAATCATCGGAACTCTCTTGCTGTTCGGAATTTTCTGATTCTGAGTCCTCGCAGTACGCCCACATCACACGATTTGCCTTTCCCTTAGGTCTTAGAGGACAATCGTGATTGGCGTCATAAGGTCCTTTGCAGTAGAAGCAAAGCTTCTTCCTGCGTAGGTCATTAAGGGCCTCTCGATCCAAAGGTGGAGCTGCTGATTTACCTTTTGAATCGTTCTTAAAGTCTGATTTTTCTTTGTTAAAATCAGATTTGTCCCTGTTTTTATTAAAGCCCTTGTTATCCCTGAAAGATGAAGAACCTTTGGAGTTAAATCTACTGGAAGGTGCTGCTAACTCCATACTCCGAGCTTTCTTCATCGCCTCCTGTAACGAAGGAGGATCGAAGGCTTTGATCCACCCTCTCAATGGCTCTGTCAAGCCCTCCATGAAGAGTACTACCAAACGCCTCTCGGAAATGTTCGGAACCATGACTGATAGCCTCTGAAAGTCACCGATATAGGTCTCTAGACTGCCACTCTGCCTCAACTGAGCTAAGTCTCTGAAGTAGGATTCCGGATCCTTCCTGTCAAAACGCTCTACCAACCTGTCAACAAACTCCTGGTAGGACGTGATCCGATCATGCTGCAACGTCACCGCCGTGGTGCCACCAGTCATAAGCTACTCCCTCCAGATGTAGTGTGGCATACCTGATTGCATCCCTCTCCGCCATCGGACGCAATGTAAGAAAAGTGTCCAGCTTACTAATCCAAGCCTGAGCTGTCACTTTACCGCTACCATCGAACATAGCTAGATTGAGCCTGTTGGTTGCATGTTTTAGGTCATTATTTTGGTATCTAGGTCTCCAATCCTGTCGACCTCTGTGATGCTCTCGCCTCTGAGTAATAAAACGGTCAAAAGTGATCCGTTCTCTGACCTCTGGTGGTACCAACTCCCACTCCTCGTTCGCTGCCATGAGCGTATCAGCAAATAACTCCTCATGATCCTCGTCTGCCAAGACCTCCTCGGCCTCCTGTCTCATAAATGTAGGCCTGGTAGGCCTGTCTGCTGTCCGTGAGGCTGTCCTAGGTGCCCTGCGAGATCCTGCCTCACTCCTCTCATCGTCACGATGTGGTGACAGTCTCCTAGGAGTACCCAATCTCTGAAGTGCTACTGTCAACTGCTGCAATACATCATCGGATCGCCGTTGACCTGCATGTTAATCTCTGAGTGCATGCAACACCTCTGCATCATCCTGATCTCTAGGGTTTGGAGGAATCTCTGCCCTAAGATTATCTGTTCTGTCATTTTTGTCATTCCTGTCAGCCATGTTTCCTGACTGCCTGCTCAAACTGCGTTGCCTTTCAATCAAGGCTCGTCTGCGAGTGTAGTACCTGTATGAACCAAACTCCTCTGGCTGCATAAGATGGCTAAACCCTCAGGATGGCAGGATTTAGCTCTGATACCACTGTAGAAACCCTAGTTTCCCCGTTTTCTCTGTATTTGACTGTTTTTATGATTTTTCTGAAAGTTTTGGTTTTTGACTGTTTTTGGTGGTTTTTGTGCAATACAAGGAAATTGCGATTTTTGCAAATACTTGAAATAAATTCAATAAAAATTATCTAGCCCTAAAAATGATGAAATACGGATGCCAGTACATTTATTACTCTTCCCGAATGATTACAATAAATACCTAGATACATGCAATATAAAAAGCAATGATTTTATTTGAAAACCTGGAGATGGCAGCAATGAATGATATGGTACGGCTGCAAGGAATTCTTCTTTCTCCCTCTTTCTAATGATCCCGAAAGATGCCAGGAAGATAGACGCCTTGTCTGGAGAAGATAGACTGAAGGACTGGAAGGCGATTTGCTTGCTCTGGGAGGTACGCCTCTTTCTTGATGAAGTATGGCCTGGTACAGCAGTACGACCTTTTTGAGATAGCAGCAATAATAAATAAAGTACGGCCTTCTTGATTTCAATGTCAGTCTCTGAAATATGGTACGCCTTGATTGAGATATGTTCTCTGAATGCGAACACTGATAAACCTCTGAAGATAATTACTCTTTGAAGCTCTGTGATTTCTCCTGGATGAAGAAATCTCTAAGTGGCAATAAATCAGGTGATATCTCACACCCTCTGAACTGCTTTCAATGGAGATGGCTCGTTCCCCAGTGAATTCGAGTTTGAAACCCTAAAGCTTCTTGCTCAGACCAAACTTGATCAATTTCCAAATTCAATAATCACATAATGGCTCTATTCCCAAGGCAAATAGCTTATACTCTTGAAAAGTGCAATTTCCACAAAGATAGGGAATCATTAAAATTCAAACTTTTAATTCTTTTGATATTTCCATAGTCTTAGCTCAAATAATAAATTATAAATTTAATTGCCAAATTGGCCCCCTCTCTGATGATGGCGACCCCCTCAATCAAAATCACTTAAGTTATAATAAAATATTATAACTTTATATTATAACGCCATTTAATTAATATTTAATTAATTTAATTAAATATTAATATCTCTCTCATTAATCATCCGATGCCTGATCCGTCTGAAGCTGACGAACACTGAAGTGATTCTGAACACTGCCAAATCCATACTGCTAAAATAGCAGGGGTCCTACGTTGACTGCCAAGAACTCTTAAAAATAGCAACTTCTGCAAAAAGTGTCCGATCGAGCCGAAACGAAAGCCAACTGATCAAACTCTGCCAACTGAAGCTGAACCAAGCTCCAACGTGACCCTCTATCCAGTCTATCAGCCTACGAGGGTCGTATGATAGGCTAATCCTGTGCTCCGAGAGATGTCACTGAGAAGGGGACATGACAAAAGATGCCAATCAAAGTTGAACATCTACAAGGTTGAGATTCTCGGACAAGTGTCAGGAACACCAGAGAGGGAAATTCAAATGAAGTAGTGGAAATTTAATGCACTGCCTATACTTAGCTCCTTCTAGAATTCGATTTTTGCTATAAGATTGAGAAGTTTCTCACTTTTTCACAGCTGAGGAGAATTCGATTTGCTCTGAGTTATACATTGCAGTGAGTTGCTGAAGACTGGATTGCTGAAGCTTAAAGAAGTTCGAAATTTTTCTAAGTCTAAGAGTTGCTGAGTGAAAGGCGTTGGAAGTTTTGGATTGCTGAAGTTTGAATTTGCTATTGCTGAAGTTAAGAAGGACGCCTTGAAGTGAGAAATTTCAAAGAGTTTAAGAGGTGGGAATTTGCTTGAGTTGTTGCTGAAGCTCGATTTGCTGCTGAAGTTTGAAGTTGCCAGTGCAAGAGAGGAAATTTCGATTTGAAGATCATATTGCTGAAAAGGACGCCTTGAAGTAAGAAGTTTCAAGACCATATTGAAGTGCACACTTGCTAAGTGCGAAGTACGAATTTACCAAAGTTGAAGTTGCTGATCTAAGTTGCTGAAAGTAGTGAAGTCATTGAAGCTTGCTTGGAAATTTTTTTCTAATTAATTGAAGTTCGAAATCTTGTGAAGGAGAAGTTGAGATGGCTGAGGCAAGGGCGACTGGCAAGGATAACAATGGTGCATCCAGGCAGGCTGTGATCAAGAAACTGAGCAAGACATTTATGCCAGAGTCAAAATTCATTTCGAAGTTGGGCAAGCTAACGGATATCAACTTGGGCTCCGTCAACCTAGAAACTTTCAAGAACAGAATGCTGGGGATTGGTAGTCATCGACCTTCGACCACTTCGCACAACATTGTTCGAAGCGGATTATATGCAGCTGCTGGTTTCCCACCAGCCATTCAGTGTTCAGAGCTGATAATGGAGTGTGGCAACTGCTATGAGAAGGATCACAGGTCGATCATGTCACTAGATGGCCAAGTGCTTGCTAATCTCACTCCTTCAGCCATTGGTGAAGCTTTCGGGATCCCGGTGCATAGAAACATGGTTTACAAATCCAGAGAGCGAGCTGAGCATATGTATGCTTCTGCATTCGAGAGATGCACGAAGACGATCAATACTGACTGGATGAGGAATCCCAAGCCTTCTCGTACGAAGCTTCCAAAGCAAATCATAGCGGAGGATTTGAAGCAGGAATACTGTGACCTCATCATGATGCTGAGCAGAGTTGGTGGTTGCCCACAGTCATTTATTTTCGAGCCATGGATGTTCTACTACATCAACCTCATGCTGGAAGGGAAAGACTATGTCAACTGGGACGAGATGATAAGTGACAATTTGCATGAGCAGCTCCTGAGCCTGAGAAGGACAAAGACGTTTTACATGAGCTCTTACATCATTTACATGCTGGCTTGTATGACGAAGTATCGAGGAATTTCATATAAGGAGCCTATTGGTTGTGGCTCTCACCAGTTTAAAATACATGAGGCTTGTCCGCAGTTGCATTTGGTAGGCACTACTCATTACAAGCGTGTCAATGACGCCTTCACCATGCACATCACGAGATTGCTTCAGGAGCGGTTGCATCACAAAATCTCGAGAGAGGCCCAGGAATTGATTGAAAGGTATGGGTGCTGGTTTATTCAGTTTTCGAAGTTTTCTTACATAAGGCTGCAAGGTTTTTCATCATATCCATATAAGCTGCCTAAGTACCCAACCGATAGAATTTTGATGTTAGAGATATCTAGGCAATTGCTCGCCTACGATAAGATTCAGAAGAAAAAGAAGAAGGGAGGAATTGACTTCCCAATTGTCATGGGCAACTCAGATGAAGTGTGTCCTACATTTCAGGTAGTTAGAGAGGCCGAGAGTGAGCTTCAATTTTATCACCTTTCCTATCACACCAGCCGACAGCTCTATGATCCGCATAATAACATCAAATGGGTACTGTCAGAGGAGTTTAAGCACAAGGAAAATATTGAGGATTATTGGGCTGATGCATCAGATGAAATTGAAGTAAGGAAAAGAATGTTCTCTTGGTTGCCAATCACCATGATTAGGGAGTGTGAAGTTGTTCCGGTTCCAGACCAGGTGAATGAGGATATGGACGTTGTCCATCCAGATTATGCAACAGTGAGATATACTCCGCTTCCACTCCCAGATTGGTCAGAACCAGAGGTTGCTGACTTGGACACACTTTCTATTCCGGTCCTGACATTTACCAGAGCATGGGTTGATAGGCGTGTGAGTAGGTTGAAGAGTAGGTCAATTGCTTTGACTTACAATTTAATGGGAGATCACAGGACACCCACCACTGGTAGGAAGAAACAGATCACACGAGTGAAGAGCACAAAAGATTTACTGAGAGGGGGGGGTGAATCAGTAAATCAATCACAAACTTTTTATATCTTAATCTTTTTAAACTTGTTACAATCAACCTTTTTGATTTGAATCAATTTCCCCAAGTTAACACAACTTTATTGAAATAATAATTTTTTCAAAGTAGGCACCAACCTACAGATTTACAACTAGATGATTTAGTAGAATGAAGCCTACAAGGAACACCTAGACCTCTATAAATTTAGTAGACACCTGCCTACAAGGAGCACCAACCCCTAATGCAAGGCACCAAACCTTGACTTGATGGATGTAAGATGACTGCCTTCAATCAGATCTGCACTGTCCCTATCCTCCAATCTGCTTTATGTGATGAAAAATATCACCCTAGACTCACACAAGAAGATGGAACTCTTGACTGAACTGGTTATTCTCTACACCACACATTGCAAACTTAATTTGGAAGTTGAATATATAACTTGTTCAAAGATTGCTACCCTTAGATGAAACAACATGACTCTGCCTTTTCAAATCTTACTCACATACCTTCATCTTATGTTTTACCTTAATTTTTCTTAACACATCTTTCATAATCGGATTTGTAACAGTCACCTTTGTTAGAAACAATTTTGTAGCAAACATGACTTTTCAAATGTTAAAGAGTGCGACCCTTTAGAACCTACCTGTCCATTCATACAAGAAGTGAATTACTTCAGTTATAGACATTTTTGTTTGAGGTTTGTTGCACACGTCTTTTCAGAAAAAGACGTTATGTCCTCCTTTATTCGCACCTTTTGATTTGCAAACAAGTCTTAAACACACCTTTGGATTAAGTCACTAATTTTTCAAATAGACTCCAAAAAGCACGTCTTTATCTTATCCCTTCATTCGCATTTTTTGTCTTAACTAATATGTATTACACTCAGTTCGTTCTTTTAATTCCAGATCACTCCAAAAGCGGTATTGTTTGAAAAATACGCGTCTCTATAATGTATGTAATTTTTAAAACATTTTTTTAGAAGAGCTCGAACCATGTAACATACGTCCTTTCACAAATAAAAGACGCCTTGTAAGAGACGAAAAATACTCCTTTCTGATCATTACGTGTCTTTACATATCTGAAAACACGTCCTTTACAAGATGTTTGAAATGTGTTATCAAGCGGCATTCTTCAAAACTTCTTCGCACCTTTTGGAAACTATGCGTCTTTTACAAAAGAATCGTCATATGTTTCAAAAGACTTTTCCTTCTCACTTAATGATTTTATGTTGATTTGCTAAAATAATATGTGGATTAAGCGCCGATGTTTTGTTTGCATAGCCCTTTTTATATTTTATTCTTCATATTTTCACAAAACTAGTCTTCAAGTTTGAAGAATATTTCACTCGATTTGTATTTTCACAAAACTAGTCTTCAAATTTGAAGAATATTTCACTTCGATTTTCCATATCAAATATTATAATTTGAAGAGTATTATAATCTGAATTGAATAATCTCAAGAATACCTCAATTTGTTTTTCCATACCGAACTTTGATTTGATCACCTACATTTTATTTGACATCAATGACAATACTTTAACAACGAGGTCCAAAATCCAGAAGGAAAGAGCCAGTTCGGCAGGAGCCTATTCAGCCAGAGCCTCCACGAGTTGCATCGCCCACGCCATTGGAGACACGTTCTCCAAGTATACAAGAGGTTTCCTTGTTTGCTGATCAAAGGAATGCATTGAATCAGGTGCAAGTAGTACAGGAAAATAATCAGCCTCCACGAAGAGAGTCAGTTGGCCAGAGCGTCAATGCACCTAGTAGAGTTGATCAACAGACTGATGAGGGGACTATTACTGACCCTCAGTTTCAGCAGGAATTAGAGACGGCTTTGGAGGATAATGATGATATAGTTTCAGGAGATACTCAGCCGCTTGAGGACAATGAGCCTCACTAGAATGATATAGAGGTTGAACAAGTTCGAGAAGTAGAGGCACAAGAACAACAACCCTTTGATATACAATATACAGTACCTAATTGGCTTAGGGATAGGATGAGAAGAAGCCCCAGCGAGGAGATTGATCCAGCAGTTGAGATGGAAGAATTCTTGAACAGGATCAGCGCGCCTCCACAGAAGAAGAGAGCACGAAAGTTTTTGAAGATATCAACTGATGAGGATGGTTCTCGCACTCTTCACGTAGCCGTGCCTCAAGTTGATTGTGACCGAAATGAAGCAGTACCTGAGAATTATGTGGTCACAACTTTGGACTTAGGACGCCCCATAGGTGCATAGATTGTAGAGGAGTGTGATAACTCCTACCTCGCCCTCAAGGACAGGTTATTCAAGAAGGAAGGAAAGTACAAGAAGTTGAAAAGAGAGCATAAGGCTCTAATTGGATATGTGCAGCAGTTGTCTCGTCCTCGTGGGCAAGAAATTCCTGTGATAGAGCTTCCACCTGAGACACCCAAAGAGTCAATCAGTGGCTTGTTGGAGTTAGGAAAGATGGCACAGGAGGCAGACAAGTGGGTCATCGGAGTTCGTCTTGAGACAAAAAAGTTTATGGAGGACCTTGCTTTTGCTTTTCGGCAGGCTTCTAGTATTTTGGCACGAATGGAGGCAGTTGATCATGATTGGGGAGACGCTTCTGTTTATCAGAGCAAAGTAATTCAACATCTTGGGGCATTGAGGCACGTTCCTTTGCGGTTGCTGATTGATGGAGGGGTCATTCAGGAGAATGACAGGTATGATTTTTCTAGATGGTATTCTTCAGCGATCACGGGACGTGGTTTCTTTGACGCAGCACAGGCGGATTCAACCAGGATACGGAAGGCTATGGCCAATATCATTGGAGTTCAAAATACTTTTGAGGCCATATTTGCTAGGCGGTTGAATCCGGATGAAGTTAATGTTGATAATTTGAGGGGTAGGCTGGTGCCTTTTTTTCAGAGGTGAAGACCTTCATGCAGGATGACTTTGAGAACACCTCCACTTTCTCCAGTTTGATTTAGAGCACGCATAATGCCTTAGCTGCTTGGAGAAAATCTTGTGCACGGCATGAGACGTCAGTCACGGTGCTAGAGTTCCAGCTAGATTGTGTTCCACCCATTTCAGTTCAGGAAGTTGAGGCTGTACTTGGCAGGTTTGTTGAGTTTGCAGCCAGAGAGAAGGAGAATGGGAATGCACTGCTGGACGAGGATCTTCTAGAAGACTGATTGTGGGCAGTTATTGCCTTTACTATTTTTGGGAGTGAGTGGGAATCTTTGTTCATTTATTGCACCACTCCCCATTCTGGCAGTTTTTAGGGTTAGGGCTGAGGTGGCTTAATCTTAGCCACTCTTTCGATTGTAATCTTAGCCGTCCATTGGATTGGGCTACCTATATAAGGGGGAGTCCCCCTCATTTGTACCTCATTAGAGATTAGAAATTAGACACTAGCATTAGATTTGGAGATCAGAGCAGAGGCATTTTGTTTGATAGTATAGCATAGTGTGGAGAAGAAAGAAAGTTTTCCCTTTGAAAACTTTTGTGGAGATTGTTGTGTAAAAATTTCATGATAATAGATCTTTTCATTGATGGTGGAATTCGTCTTTGTCATGGATAGCTAGCAAGGTCTCTTCATCCTTTCGAATCCAAGTAGCATGAAGTAGCGTAATTTCCATTTCATGCAAGTAGTTTACTTTGGATGTGTGGTGCTTTATTGAGGTAGCTTCATTTCATTCCATACCACTAGCAGCTTGTTGATGATAAGTTCGCCTTGCGTGGTCGACTGGAAATTATCTTGAATTTAACTTTGATTGTGATTTGCATACTTATATGCGTCGTCTTGATGGTGTATGTATGCCAAATTATAATTTGAATATCTCTTGCTATCCCTTTGAAGATTGCACTAATTTTGCTCAAGCTGTCCGATGTGAGGCTAGGTGAGATTCGGTTGAAGTCTATTGAAATCAAGCTCCACATATCTTGCATTTAGGATAGAATATACGTTTCTTAGGCCCTATACTCATTTACTTTCCGCACATTTCTGATTAGTTTTAGGAAAACGAACTTATTGCCAAATCACATGCACAAAATCCCCTTCAAATCATTTACCTACTGTTAACTGCGAAAAGCTTGAACAATTGTGTAAGTCCCCTCGTAAGAACACAGCAATACACATCAACCAACTGAGGGTGTTCCAAGTATTTCAGAACCTTGGAGTTGAACGTGTGATCTATCTCGCAATCTTAGCACACGGAATACTTTGATCAAGAGAGAACGAAGTAGCCTTCGGACAACTTTGTTCTTCGGCTGATTGGTGCGGTCACAAAAATCACATCAACAATACCATGTTAGATTTGGTTGCGAAACCACCCAAGATCTCAAACGTAGCACTCCCTTAGCATTGAACGAGTAGTGCATATTACTAGCCAAGGGGAGGGGTGAGTGTTGTTTATATAGCAAAATATTGGCAAATAATTCCAAGAGGAATAATAACTCCCAAGTTCCCATAATAGGTGGGAGTGTTACCTACTTGGTAAATGCCAGATTACATGGTTATGCCTACTCAGGTAAAGACAAGAAATGGTTATCAGAGGTGGCTAATAAATCCAAAAGAGGGTGTGAGACTCAACTACCCTAAGGTGGGTGTGAGTGATTGATTTATGCCACTTTTCCTCATCCTAACCCTTTGAATATAACCTAAGCAAGCTTAATAATGTGTGCAAGAAACATAAATATTTCCCAACATAAGGAAAATAAAAAGCCTACACTAATAGGATAGTACAATTTATGGCACTATTGGGTTTGGTATGCATGCTCAAAAGGATCTTGCAATTCTTTTTGAAATGGCCCCCAAACTCATCTGGTACAATAAAAGTGTAATGGGTGTCTTCTTCATTTTTGCTATTGAAAATGCATGAGAATCTACATCCTTTATGGGGAATATTCATTTTTGGGTAGGAAAATATTATTGGGAGATTGTTAGATCTTATTGGGTCATTAATGAAAGCTTGGGATGGGTAGGTGGGAACAATTTCCAAGGGGTTTGGGGTGAGACCTGGTCATTCAATGGGCTAGTGAGTCTAGGAGGGACCGTGGACCCAAGTTTGGAAGTGCTAGGGAAGTTTGCAAGTACATTGGAGGAAATGCGTTAAAATGGCAAGAGTTAGGATTTGGGAAGAACTTGGTAGCCGAGAATTTATGTCAAGTCATGAAGTTGAAGAGAAAACATTGATTGGGAGTGGAAAAGGATTGAGGATTGAGTCTCAAGAGGAACTTGGAACTTTGGATATGAGGAAGAGGTGAAATTTTTTCTTTGTAATATGAAGTATGGTGGGATATAGATATCAAGATTGAAGGGTGAGAAGGAAATTAGAATGGTGAATTTAGAGTGGAAAGGGAGTGAGAGAGAGATGAGGGGATTGGAGCATGAGGTATACTTGGCGCCAAAGTCCAAAGGTCTTTTGAAAGTTTGAAGTTAGGGAGGAGGCAAAGAAGAAGTGGCGTATAGGGATTAGGGAGGACCTTGCCACCTAGACCATGGTGTGATGGTTTAGAGGTCTCTTGAATATCCAATATCCAATGGGAAGGGGGAAATGTGCCGAGGTTCCCGAGTTCATAGGAGCTCTAGAACAAGGGAAAAGGGAAAAGAGAACTTTGAGGATTGGGATAGGGAACAAACTTAGAACAAGGATCAAGGATCAGAGCATAGGAGGAAACGTGGATTGGGGTTGGGGCATACTAGGTACATTGGTATGAGGAAGTCCAAAAGTTTGACTTTGATAAAGAAAACTTAGTACAAATGGATGGGGATTTGGGGTTACCATGGAATGGTACTTGCATAGGGGAAAGTCCAAAACACCAGCAAGGATAAGGGAAACAAGTTGGGAGTGGGAAAAAAAGGATGACAAGATGGAGAAGTTTGATACTTCAATAGGAATCAAGGAAAATTTGGACTTGAGGGGAAAAGTAGTTTGAGAAGGGGAAGTTCAACTAGCTGGTAGAACTAAAGGGAAAAATTAAGTTGGGCAAACAAGCATGTTGGTAAAGATAACTATGATAGTCTAAAATGCCAACAATGATAAGTGAAATGACTAGAAAAAGCCCCACACTTAGAAAATTTATGGATTTGGCAACCTCCAACACATGCCATGAATAGGGGGAATTTTAAAAATCACATTCATGCAAACTTTGACCAAGGGAGACTAATTTAGAATATCTTAGATTGGCTGTCTATAATGGGGTAAACAAGGCCAAAATGCACAAGGAGCATTAAGTATGAAACAAAGAGACACTTTGGATTGGTAGACTAATAGACTATATGTTTCATGAGGCATTTAGATTTACACCACCTTGTGGTTGATTGATATTATTCCTTGATTGGGAGTTGATACATATACACTCATGAAGATCATTAGAAAGCAGTGAAGAAAGTAGGATGCAGTTGGACATGGCATTGTATTGCAATATTCTTCAGATTTTGTAAATTGCACATTGTAATCAAACGGTTGAGGCCTAGCATGTTGGAAGCCCATTGAGGTAGATTGTAATATTGTTGTGATTATAATGAAATAAAGTTTAATTGCATATTGTTTCATTGAGTTGTTGTGAGTTTGTTTATTTGGATGCATAGTTAGATAGTCCTTCATTGGACCCTTTGGCCATGACTACATTAGCTCTTGTACCCTTTTTGAGCCTTATTAATTTTTCTCACCATTTATTTCCAATATGGTGAGTGAAAGACAATAAATCCAATCGATTTGCATAAATGTATCTTGCTTTGTGTTGATTGGCAATCTCTTGAGACTCATTTTGAAATGCCACTTCCAATAGTCCCCTTGGTCTGGTACTTGTACTAATATTTTCTTGATTTGTGGTCAAAAAAGGGTTGTCTTGTACCTCAACTTCAGGATATGATGGGAGTTGAGGGGCATTTATTCCTTAAGATCCATTCTATGGAAACAAATGATCGTATGCACTACGACTTGATACTTCATCTATTTTTTCATAGTCTTAAATATATTTTATCACTTGTTTTGATGGCATAAGTACACTATTTTTTCTAGGGAAAGCTTTGATGCCTTATCTAGGGATTCCACACAAATGGGCTTTCACCTAATTGGATAATCTTGAATACTTCACACCACATCCATTGCAAATCAAAATATACATTTTACCACCTAGAACATGTATCATATCAAAATACTTCCAAAGAAGAGAATTTGGGTCCATTTTGAAGCAAAGTTGGCCCATGGAACTTCAACTAGCTGCCATTGTAATCCTTACAATGATAACTTTAATAAGGAACACATTTGAAACATGTTGGGTGAAAATTATGTAATCAAATCTCGACAGATTACACAACTTGGACTTCAGCCACAGCTATGTGAGATATGAATCTCTCCTCTCGGAAAGGGGAGGCGCCCTTCTTACTGCTAAGAGAAACAATAGTAAATCACAAAAGTAATTACACAATGTACACGAAATTCACGGAGTGGGGGGGTGTGTTACATTCATCCTTCTCTCTTTTTGGAGAAGATGTTTACAATGCTTCCGTGTTGGAAGTTAGAATTCTTGATAAGCGAAGCGAACAACTAGCGATGTGCCAATATCTCTATCTCGTCAAAGCGGGCGTGAGATGCAGTAATTAACAACAAACAAAGAAAATAAAAAGGAAAGCTCCGCGAAGGCACAAAGTCGTTCGGTAGCTTTATCAATGTTGGATCTGCGTAGACGTACCGTTTGCTACGTTAGAAGCGCAAAGTCTTCTTAGATGCAACAATTCTTCAAACAGCATGAACGATTACAAGCACAAAGTCTTGTAGATCATCCAACAAGAGTGTCAATAGCACGAATGATTACAAGCACAAAGTCTTGTAGATCCTTTGATAAAGTATCCAAGAGAATGAATAATTATAAGCGCAAAGTCTTATAGATTATCCAACAAGAACATGCAAGAGTATAAATGATTATAAGCGCAAAGTCTTATAGATCACTCAACCAATGATAAACAAAATAGCAATGCAATCTAAATAATAGATGTAACACAAAGTTTACATCAACCACTTAGAGTCTTTCAGATTCCTCGAACTAATCACTACCAAATCAAATCAACTTACAAAAGTATTGAATCCAACGCAAAGTCTGGCTAGCAATCCTTTTCTTTATTGATTGAATCACATTCACAAAGTATGAACGCAAAGTTTCACAAGTTTGCTTACAAAAGGGCAGCACTTCGTTGCAATAGACTAAAAGATAATATTACAATGAAAATCCCTCACATTATATAGAAAGAGGGATGAGCAAAAGAAGGAAAGAGATTGAGAAATCAGGGAGAGTTAGGTGGCGATTTTAGGAAATCTCTGCTTTGACCCGGTCAAAGTGTAATTTGTTTGAAAATATTACATCTTTGGACTTGGTGTAATTACTATTTACAAAATGACATTCGAAAATGTGAGAAATATTTACAAAGATGCATAATAGGATGCGGAAATGTCCTGCTGGAGGATAGGGGCATTCGTCTCTTTGCATTTAGGCGGAGTCTTCAAATTTCCTCCTAGTCTCTGCCACGAACTTCTCCTCCCCGGATAGCAGTTGTAATCCCACAATGGTGTGAATTCTGCGTCGATCTCATGGCGAGATGAGTGAACCTTTTACTTTTTGTCAAGGTAGATGCTTGAGGATTGTCCAATGTGAGCCTTGTATCACAAATGATGTTCATCGAAGCTTCTGAGAAGTCTGAACTATCGATCAAATTTGTGATGGCTTCCTTGAAGATCAGGGATATTTCTGCGGCCGGTAGGAAGATACGATTGTCCTCAAGAGTTGACCAGGCAACTCTTTGATGCTTTTGTCAAGAATGTTGCGATGCGGTCGACATCTTCCGCTGGTGAAGATCTTCGTAGAGATTGAACCGCCCAGATCTGTGTTTGGTGATTTCTCTTACCTCTACAAACTTTTCTTTGTGAATTACCCCAACCTCCACCAATTTGCTGAGCTTTGTTTCATTTCCGACCATGACAACAGGCATTTTTCCATGTCTCTGCGCTCCTGGGAAAGTACGCTCTTTTCTTTATCAAGCTCTGTGGTGAGCTTGGCTAACATGGTGGTTTTCTCATCCGCAGCCAAAATTATCTGAGATCCATGTTCGATGATCTTTTCAACAAAGTCATACAACACCCTTCCTTTGGAGGCGAATTTCTCAGCTTTCTTGACAGCTGGGTCTTCAATACTAACCATTGTCAGTGGTTGTGCATTACTTGGAGAACCGGAAAGTCTCTTTACAACAGTGGCATAATGCTCTACCCTCTGTTTGTACATGTTACGAGATTGCTCAACTTTGTCCAACCTTCCTGCCAAGATATCCAAAGTGACTTGCGCATCGACTTTTGCACTTTCATTGGTAACCTTGCCAAGCTGAACCTTTGTAACTGTGTAGTCCTCCATATTGACATCACCTTCTTGATTTGGTGGTATGCCAATTTCAGCATACTTGTGGCCAGCCTTATCAACATTCAGCCTCGAGTATACTTTTGCCTTCTTCTTCCCTTTGGCCTTTGGAAGAACTATCTCTTCAAGGTCAAGCTCCTCTAGAGAAATCATTTGCTTTTTACGCTTCGACACTTGAGATATTAGCCAAGGAGGAAGAAAAGAAGTGTGAACTTCTGGATTTACTGTCAAGTCAGTCGCCATTGCCACCTCTGAAGTTATTGTCACATCTGAACTCACCATTGGTATCGTGACAATTGGAGAAGTGTTTGTCATTATCGCTCCTATAGTTGACACATTGAGCTGATCACGCATTGACTCATTCATGAAACGATTGAATTCATTCTCAGAAGTGATATCATACGTTGGCGAAGACAAGCTAGGAATGGACGATGGTGGGCTTGACAGTATATCAACCGTATGGATGCTTGTCACTGAAGGAGTATCAAGCTGGGTTGATGCTGTAGGGATAGGGGATATCTCAGCTGCAGGAATGCTTGTGGTAGGAATAGGTGACGAGGGAACGGGAGGTGGAGGAGTTCTTGACTCAAGAGGGGTATGAGGAACGTTTGAAATCACGGGCGATGATGTTCTGTGGATTTCCTCAACTACGTTCTCTGGAGGAGAAGCAGTTATTTCTTCATCATGCTCGGGTTCCTGTTGATCACCCTCTTGTCTCTCTGATTCTGGCTCACCTTCGAAGTCACCTTCAGATCCTTCTTCAGAATCTTCATCAGACTCTTGCCCGCTTTCAGAAACCTCTTCGGCATCGGAGTCTGCTTCTGCTGAATCTTCATCTTCAGCGGATTGGTCGCTTGAAGTATCTTCTTCATCGGAATCTACCTCCTCTAGAATGGGCTTTTTACCCTTAGAGCGAGATGGATGGGATTCCGGCTTCTCTGTCTCTTGGACATCCTTGGTATCTTTCTTGCAAACAGTGAACTTGATC
>VDFB02090781.1:0-31239 GCA_007258455.2 Sequoia sempervirens
TTGGGTCGCATGACCTTGAGCATTCCCTTAGGAGGGGATTTCTCTTGCCCACTCCCATCCTGACGGAGTTAGGTGCGAAGGCTTCCCCTTTTGAGAAGGATGCGGTTTTCAAGGAATTCCCCTCTTCCACTTCATGTGAGGGGTTTCACTTTGATGGGACTAGATTTTTTTCAGCTTCAATGTGTCCTAAAGGGCAGAACAAGGTACAAACACCTATTAAGGATGTTAGTTCTGGGTCTAGATTGAATGACCTTAGTCATTCTCTCACGAGGGCATCTCCTTTGTCCTCACACCTCTGTGGAGATAGGTGTGATGAATTCCCCTATTTGATTGGTTATTGTTGAGAAGGGACCACTCACTTCCACATCGAGTGAGGGGATTATCTTTGATGGGTCTTTGGATGTTGCTACTCTTGTCCATGCTGATGTGAAGGGGAAGAAACTTGTCCCTCACTCAATTACCCCTATGGGCTCTTGCCTCTTGGTTAGGGTTCCTAATGTTGTGGTTGACAAAGCTATTGATGTTATGGAAAATGCTCTTATTGGGAGGTTCTCAGGCCCCCATCCAAATATAGATTCTATTTGTTGGTGGGTTTTGAAGAGATGGTATGCTTTTGGTCGACCACAGATGGTTGCTATGCCTAAAGGGTTATTCCTTTTCTCCTTACAAAACCTTGAGTAGAGAAAGGGTGTCATACTTGGTGGGTTGTGGTTCTTTGGAAAATCTATCCTCTTTCTAAAAAGATGGACAACTAAAATTGATGCTTCCAAGGAAAATTCTAGTTGGACCTCCATTTGGGTAAGGCTCCCATCACTTCCTTTGGAATTCTCGGATGAAGATATCTTGTGTGGTATAGGTAATGGTCTTGGTTCTTTCTTAGCCTTAGACAAGGTCATGAAAGACAAGAAATGTTTAGTTTATGCAAGATTTTGTGTGTGTTGATATTGGTAAGCTTCTACCAAATAAAATTAAGATTCATTCCAAGTTGGGTGTTTGGGAGCATATTATTCACTTTGTCTTCCTCTTTGGTGTGCTCTCACTACCTTAGAGTTGGAAATTTTTCTCATTCATGTTAGTTCTTCAAAGATTCTTCCGAGAAGACTTGTTTTGAAGGGAAGGTTTCAAGTTTCTCTACTTTTAGTCCCGCTGAAAATTCTTTGGGGTCCCCCATAAGAGAAAAGCAAGACACTATAGGCCCCTTAGTTCTAGAATCCTCTTTGACTCATGGTAAGGGGTTGAATGTGGAAGATTTCGTTGAAGTCTTGAGGGGAACCCCCTCAAGGATACAAATATTCTAGATTTGGTGGATGAGATTGATTCTTCTAAGAATCTTAGATTGACCCATTTAGATCAAGTTTCACTTATGAGCTCTTTGGTTAGGCTTAACTTCAAACCTCTTAGATTGGCGAGGCTTTCTTTTGTTTTGTTGTTCTATTTTGCTAAGGCCCCTCTTGTCTTTTGGCTAGTTCCATTGTGTTTCATTCCTGGCTATGATTGCCTTTGGTGGATCACTATAGGCTGTTGGTTTGTTGTTGTGCTACAAATTTTTTGCTATTAATCATCATTTTGTATGGGTTTCATGTGCCCTTCAAAACATATTTCAAGAAGGCCTTTTGTGTTAAGGGTTTAACACCTTGATCTGCTGCTTATTTTATCAAAAAACATTTATCCTCAATTTGGGGGCTACCTTGGGGCAAATAATACCTTATCACCCATCCTCTCAATTTGGTGGAATTGTTTTTCTCTAAAAGCCCACTTTGGGCCAATATATAATTCTATCTATCTCACCTAATTATTTGAGGGGGGCATACACTCTACAAAAAACCTCTATTTGCATATATATCATGCTATAGTTAAGGGGACCCTTCATGGATCATACATCACAAACCTTAGTTAAAGCAACTTTGTGGAATGGGTCCTATATTGCATAATGGTTAAATACACTTTCATGGGTCCTACATTGTGCAATGGTTAAAGTGATTCCTCAATAAGTACTACTCCACTCACATTGCTCATGGATTGTATCCTTTATGAGGGCCAACTTGGTAGCAACTCCATGTTTGAACACATACACCTAATCCCTTCAACCCATTCAACCTCTACTTTTGGGTTTCATGGAGGTCAACTTGATTACATCTTTGTAACTAACTTTCATATTTGATTAAAATTGACTTGGAATTTCTTAAAATTGCACAAAAGATTGTTTCAAGATATTTCTATAGTGTGTGATGACTTTTCTTAGTATATATTTTGCATATCTAAAGATGATGCAAGAGTGAAGACAAGAAAGTGACATCAAGCAAAGATTCTTTGATATCCTTTGAAAACCAAGTCTAACCAAATAATTTTTTTTTTAGCATACTTGATTCATTGTAGCTCACACATATGCTAAAATGGAGGCAAAATGTAGAGATGAAAAGTGCCTACTTTGCACTTTTCGCTCATGTTTAGCATTGACTTATTTGTTAAGTATGAATATGCTCAATTTTGATTATTTGGCACACCAATTCTACCTAAACTTGCACCCTATATCACAAATAGCTTGGTTGACACGTGAACCCTCATCTTTGCTTCAAACCTTGCCTTCTTTCACCTTGGATGTTGCCACATGCAATCACATTCCTAATGGTTGAAAACTATTTTTTCTTATTGACTTCTACTTTTTCATGCAATCCCTTTCCTAAACTCAATTATTAATGACAAATTTCAAGCTTTTTTTTTTTAAAAACATAAATGAAAACAAAAACACTAAAAAAACACATTAGGCAAAAGATACAACACATAAAAGCAATAGCAAGAAGTAATAGTTGTAAAACAGACACATCTTGTTACAAGGATTCCCATTATTAATAACACACCAATTCCACTTTAAGATACACCTTTTACACAAAAAACCAAACTCAATCTTTCTCAAATTCATTTGGGAATCTAATTGAAGCACATTCCTAAATGCATGCATAAGACAACACCCTATCCCTACAAACTAATCATGTTACACGTACATGTCAAATGAGCATAATCGAACACTATCACAATTGTACAAGACAAACACTACAACAACCATATAAATAAAATTATACCTAACAAGAAATCACTATATATGATTCCATCTTAGTTGACACGAAGGCAAAAAAAAACTAAAAACTAAAATAGAAGTGTGGACCCTCCTCTTGAACAATGTCATCTATAATATCTTCATAGAAAATCAAAATAAACATGTTTCTCTCACCCTTCCTTTTTTTAACATTTCTTTTTATATTCAACCGCATCCTCTTCTTAATTCTTTAGATTAGAATGTAAAATGTGCTTGAATATTTAGTTATTGTTTCTTTTCAAATTCTAAACTAAAATAGTGAAATTCATAGTTAAATAGGCTAGCTTCATCTAGTAATCTATTTTTTTATATCACACAACCTGAAGAGTCGGAAACAGCGATGACTTAAAAAACTACTCTCAATGAAAACTTGGGAAATGGCAGCCCTTCTACCACAAAAGAACTTGTTCGTTGGATTGAAAAAAATCGTTGTTGTAATTAAATGGTTATGTCCATGTCTTTTGTTATTTTTTAACATTGCTGTCACTGCAAAACATTCTTGCTAATTGCATCAATGCTGCAGCCTTCATATTTTTGTTTTCGTGACACTGCGTACTTACTGTTAGCATATCTTACTTCTTATTCCCAATCTTTCACATGTATGGGACTAGATCGTAGTGGAGAAATTTATTCTGTGGCAATTCTCATAGTTAACTTATTGTGAGATCCGATGCTACCTGGGTCGTGCTACTAGGAGTGCAAAAGTGGGCACCATTTGGATAAAAAAATATAAAATTTATCCAGTCAAATATATAGAAACGACTCATATGTATGGTGGTTTAATATTTAGGTGAGAATTTACTGTTAAGAAAAAGTTTGACCATTTTGTTTAGAGTCTGTCATTTGTTCCAGTTGTCTTGACAAGTTAAAATAGAACAATTAAATGTTGTCCTGTTCAGGTTAGCAATCTAACTGTGTCAAACCAAGTCTACTGATCAACTCCTCTCTTAACTATTAAATGTTCTAATATCTCCGCTTTCCAACTTCTTAACATCATCAATGCTTAGCAGAGGTTCCAATATGGAAAACACAATCTTCAGTTCCACAAATCAGCATGTCATAACAAAAGAAAATGTGCAAATTGATTAAATAGATGACAAAACTCTGCTTTTGCAAAGATTCAATGTCCTTTATATCCATTCTAGACATTCATCACATAAATCAAAGTCTTGAGTATAAGAAGCATGGTTTACAAAAATAAGATGATACAATTAAAATTCTTGTGAATTACCACACAGTGGAAAATGTCCCACAACGGTGAAGAAAAAATGGATTATGTTTCTTTAAGTTGACATATGATATCAAAGAATATTAATCAGTTGATGCTTACAAAAAATACATCAAACGTAGTATTATTGTACACCCTCTGAATTTATGCAATACTTCTTCCTAGTCCATCAATCTGTAAACTAGTGGTAAGGGGGGCGCTTACCACCAAGATGCCCAGGTTAAATCTCAGTTGGTTCATACACCCACAATAGTGTGGAAAAATGTGAAGGTTAAACAAACAAACAAAAAATTCTGCCTTAGTTACATTCACAGGAAGCAAGTCCAAAACTGAATCCTTCATGGGTTGTTAGGTGGTTGTATTGACCTTTCATTTGAGTCTACTTTGACCCAAGTTTAGTAATCTTGCGCCAAGGTATTGATAAGGCTGCAGAAGCTACTCTTCCCAGTGCTGAGTTATTATATTTCCTGCAGAAAAGACTGAAACATGTGAACAAGATACCGAACAAACGTAATTGCTACTAATTATAGACTACCCTCGAATTAATTCATAAAACAAAACCAAAAAGAAGAATGCCAAGCATGTAAGCACAATGTTGGTACATGCAAAAGTTAATAAAAAATAAACTGGGTCAAACAGCCAGTAATGTATGGTTCATTCCTGTCCGTTTTGATGAATATAACAAAAGTAAGTATTGCAATTGACACCAGAGTAAAAATGAAAAATTATCTTTCAGAAATTCTATAATTGAAGATGTTTGATGACTGCAATAGAAATCAAATGCCAGCCTAAACAGCCATCGTTCTTACCAATTTCTGTTCTTTCGCAGAAACTGAAAGGACCTGCTTCTCTTGTACACAAATATGTAAAATATAAGGAGAAAGAATCTAAAGACTGTTGACCTTAATTCTGTGAAAATTTTGCAGCATCACAAGACATTTTCATTAAGGGTTTATTCATATTTAGAATTAATAACATGTATTTTGCAGGTTTTAGATTTAGATACAGCAGTCCATGATTCGACATAGTATAGTAAACATGGCATGTAAAAATACATCTTGTTTGAAGAAGCATGTAATTTCATATAATATTAATCGTCTATATGAAGGTGATATGATTCACCCATCTCACTGTGGAAAATATTTTTTTCTCTAAAAGAAATTGTTTTCTTGTTTCTATATTTCCAAAAGCTTTAAAGTTTTCTTAATCTTGTAAATGTATTGAAATTGCCACTAGCACAACATTTAATATCTGGTTTGAGGAGCACAACCGCCTGTTGGATGTAACAACTGTAAACTCTGTGTATCCAGCAGATAGAAAATAACTGGAGAGACTCTATGGCATAGTTATCAGGGACTCGTACCCTGACCTTGGTATTTGTCTCCCATATTGGAAACTCATTCTCATCTTGGAGACTCATATGCAAATGTCTTTAGACATGACTTCAGGTGAAGTTTCTTTGCATCCCTATACGTCTCCTAGAAGCATCCCTTGCAAATTGGGAAACTTCCCAGAGAGATTCATGTTTCCCAGAGAAACATGAAGTAATATCATCTACTAAGCACACTAGGTGGCAAAGCTGGTCAAGTTTATGCTTCTTTAGTGGGGTGTCCTTGATGCAAGAACTGAAAGGAAACACTTTACATTTATCCAGCAAAGTGTGTAATTACAATAAGCATAAGCACTTATTGCTTATTCAGTGGAGTGCATTTACACAAGCATAGACACTTCTTGCTTATTCAATGGAGTGCAATTACAATTTACAACCAACACAACAACTTCTCGCTTATTCAGTGGAGTGCAATTACAACAATCACATCCACTTCTTGCTTATTCAATGGAGTGCAATTACAACAATCGCATCCACCTCTTGCTTATTCAATGGAGTGCAATTACAACAATCACAACCACTTATTGCTTATTTAGTAGAGTGCAATTTCAATGAAATGCAATATGAAACTATTGGCAGTACTACCATCCAGGGTACTACAATATATCAATGCACTACAAAATCATCATTAGTGAATATGAACTGCTGATATAAGTTCCAATCACAAATCTTAACTGCTGCAATGTTCAAACTGAGGCCATCTAACATAGATAAACAATGTATTCAAGGGCCATCATAAATATATACCGTTGTTTGATGAACAATAGGTTGATGAAGGTCTAGAATCACTCAGCACTTGCTCTTGCTGGTATACTGACAAATTAGAGCTGATCAAACTAAAAAACAATCTGTAACTTGCTATAGACAATGCCCAGAAGCACCCAACACAACCATAACTAAAACACCATTGGAAGCACACTTATATCTCCTCTAAAACACACCCAAAAATACTGCTGGTGATAACTCATAAATATGATATTATTAACCAGTCATAAACCAAACTGAAACATGACCATTTGCTGCTATACGGCCAGATCAACAAGCATTAAAATCATGATAACTCACCAAAAACTCATATAAGTCCACCTAGCAATGACTTGGAGACAACAAAACTACTTGGGATGCCTCCAATCCAAGTGACAAAGTCCCCAAGAAAGAGATGCATCACATCATACATCCCTACACCACTCCTTGACTGGTACGGTCGGCAAGTACCATGGTATGACTCCTCACAAAATGTCTCCTTCAATAAGGATAGCAACAAAAAAAATACCTGTTAAAAAAACAATAAATAATATATGCAAATCCTTCTTATGCCTATAGAGAAGTATGGTACAGCCTAGAAAGAGGACCAGCTTGGCTAGCTTGAGGGAATGCTATGGCCCCTTTTGGTGCTCACAAAAAACTCTTCAAACAAATTGAAACTCAATTGATTAGCTTTTGAAATCTTGATAACTCAAACAACATCAAAACATATCGAATACCTCTATTTCAGTAGTAAACAAATTGAAACTTCACTTGTAGGCACAACTATGGCTCTTGCATGAAACCACCAAGATTGGGTCGCTTGAGAGGGACCACTCAAAATTCCCCTTGTCCGCCCCGCACATAACAACCCCACTCCAAATTCCCCTAGTCCGCTCCACACATAACAACCCCACTCCAAATTCCTCCAGTTTGATCCACACATAATGACCCACTCCAAATTTCCTACTCTGCCCAGGACACAATCCCCCACTCCACCTAGGACACCGGATTGCTATGTGGAGGCTCTCTTGTCGTCTTGGAATGGTCTTGGTGTTGCACACATCTTGGGAAAGGGAACGACACTGGTAACCATTCCTTGAGCTTGACTCCTCAACTTGGGGTGTATGAAACCACCAAGACCAGCTAGGGAGGTTTTCATACCCAAAACTAGTATTTTCAAGAGGGTTTTCGTCCTCAAGAAAATTAGAGATGAACACTTAGGTTCTCTTAAATGGAGAATGTGAAACCATATCATGTTTAACCTCAACAATGAGCTCTCGACCTCATTTTAGAACATTCTGGAGGGAAAATAATAATAATAAAATAATAATTTCCCTTTTTCCTCCACAAACTCCTTTTTTCGAATTAAATAGTAATTCATTATTTACATAGACCACGTTGTGCCTAGGCGTCCCCTTAGAAGCACAAATTAAAACACATTTTTAATAAATAATTATACCTTAGTTGCCTATATTTCCTCCATAGGACAACTTAAGTTACAATTATTTAATAATTTAATAAATCACCCTAGTTGAAAAAAGCATTAGAAAGAGATAAATGTGAATTTTTGACCATACCATAATATCACTGAAGACTTAGGATGATGAACTAAAGCAACATGACAACTATCTAAAAATAGCATGCTTCTCCAAGAAGCTTGGAGAGCTCCCAAAAGGACAAAATCACATTCTAAAAGCATCATGAGGTATAATAAGACCACTTGAACTCACTCCCATGATCAAAACTATTACTTGATCAATCTTGTGCTCTCCAAAAAATTTGAAGTTCTCCATTGCCCACCAATTAGCCTATGGGAAAACTTGGAAAATAGGCTAATTAATCTCAAACTTATTATTCTTGAGAAGAGGAAATTACAATCCTCCCTCCCCAAAATTGCTTGTCCTCAAACAATTCAATTGCAATCACTGTTCATGTAATGTCCCCATTTTGGCGAGCATCGAGTCGTAAGAATTAGCCTATTATCTGCGACCCTCGTGGGGTGATGGGATGGATAGAGGGTCTTGTTGGAGCTTGGCTCACTTGAGAGATGGCAATATTTGATCAATTGGCTTTTCGTTGGGCTCGTTCGGACACTTCTTGCAGAAGTTGCTATTTTTAGCAGTTCTTGGCAGTCAGCGTGGGACCCCTGCTATTTTTAGCAGTATGGATTGATAGCATTCAGAATCACTTCATCAGTCGACGCTTCAGACGGCTCGTGCATCGGGTGAATACTTAGAGAGATATTAATATTTAATTGAAATAATTAAATATTAATTAATTAGAGCTTATAATATAAAGTTGTAATATTTAATATTACGACTTAAGTGATTTTTATAAAGGGGGCGCCCAACATTGGAAGGGGCCATTTGAGATTAATTTTATAATTAAAAATTAATGCTGAGACTATGGAAATATTAAAAAGAATAAGAAGTCGAATTTTAATGATCCCTATTATTGTGGAATTTGCACTTCTCAAGGATATATGCCTTTGCATTGGAAATCGAGCCATTATGAGATTATTGATTTGAAATTGATCAAGTTTGGTCTGAGCAAGAAGCTTTAGGGTTTCAAGTTCGAAATTCTTTGGGGAATGAGCCATCTCCATCGAAGCAGTTCAGAGGGTGTGAAATAACACCTGATCTATTGCAGCTGAGAGATTTCTTCATTCAGGAGAAATTACAGAGCTTCATATTGATTCAAACTTCACAGTTATCAGAGATATTTTTTATTCAGAAGAGTTATTGCATAGAGGCGCCTATATTCATCAAACCTGGAGATTCTCACAAGGGCCGTACAATTTTATTTATTGATGCTGTGTACCAGGCCATACATTTCTGTACCAGGCCGTACCACCCTCAAAAAGGGTGTATTCTTTCCTTGAGGCAAAATGCCTACTTTTGGATTAGTCTTTCACTTCTGGCTTGTGCGCCTATACCCCTAGCATGATCCTGGAACTTCAGAAGGAGGGAGGAAGAAGTTTATTTGCAGCCGTACCAGTTATTTGCAGTTGCTGATTACCAGGTTCTTTCAATAAAATATTGCTATTTCTTTATTGCATGCTATTAGATCCTTATTGTATTGATTCTATCTGAACAATAAAAGATGCGCCTTCAATAGAACTTGCATTTCATATCCATATCGTCAGTTTAGCATTTTATCTAGATTTTATAGCATTTATTATCAAAATCGCCATCTTTCATATTTTATGCAAAAACGTCAAAAACCACAAAATAATCAAAAAAATCAAAAACCTTCAGAAAATCATAAAAATAGTCAGATACAGTGAAAACGGGGAAACAAGGGTTTCTACAGTGGTATCAGAGCTAAATCCTGCCTCCGAGGGTTTAGCCATCATATCAGCCAGAGGAGTTTGGTTCATCAGGTACTATTCTCGCAGACGAGCCTTGATTGAAAGGCAACGGAGTTTGAGCAGGCAGTCAGGTAACATGGCTGACAGGAATGACAGGTCTGATAGAAGCAGTTAATCTGAGAACAGAGATTCCACATAACCACAAAGATCGGGACGATGCAGAGGTTTTGCATGCACTCAGAGATCTACGTGCAGGTCAACGGCGTCAAATGGTGTATTACAGCAGTTGGCAGTTGCACTTCAGAGATTGGGTACTCCGAGGAGACCGTCACCACATCGTGACGATGACAGGAGTGATGCAGGTTCACGGAGAGCTCCTAGGACAGTGTCACGGACAGCAGATAGGCCTACTAGGCCCACTTTCACGAGACAGGAGCCCGATGAGGCTATAGCAGGTGAGAAGCATGAGGGTTTGTTCGCTGGTGCACTTAGGGCAGCGAACGACGAGTGGGAGTTAGCACCACCTAAGGCCAGAGAAAGGATTACCATTGACAGAACACCACAAAACATAGAAAGAGAAGTGATTAGCATGTTCCAGGAGTATAGCATTCTACCTCAGAAAATTAAAAAGGAACTTCCTTTCATGAGTTACATGGATTTGCACCCGAGTCTTTGTCATAAGACCGAGTTTGCAAGGAAGAAATATCTCACTATAGCTCATGAGTTGTTCACACCTGAAAAGGATAGAGAATCTACACATAAGGATGATACAACTCTTCATCAAAATGATTTGGTATCTTCAGATTCCTATGAAGAATGCAGAAATTTATGTGATGAATTTGATAGAAGTGCTGATTTGATTCAAGAAAACACTAGCACAGCTTTGGGTAATGATTTACCTACATCGTCCTTGCAGGAGGTGACTCAAGAAGTTTCTACTATTGAAGCCACTTCTGATTTTTATGACAGCGATGATGAAACTTCGCGTGAGCATGAGACAGCGATTTCACATATGCAAAGTAATCCTATTGAGTGTCACATGAAGAGACTCAAGAGTTGGGTACTAGTGATGCATTTGGTGTTGAGAATTTATGTCATGGTGAGTCTGATTTTCCGGATCAGACCTTTGAAAACAAACTAGAAGATTCTTATGTTGATATGGAATCCCAGGATCATGCTTTGGATGGGCATGCAGTTACTTTGGGAGTAGAAGCGTGTGAAAATACTGTCATACCAGCAACTTCTACCTTGTCAGTTGAGCCATCCTTTGAGGTACGAAGCAGCAGTACCTTAGATGTTGAGGTGTGCATGGATGAAAGCACACATGATGCTGCTTATCATGAGGTGAGTGATGACGAATCAGCGTCATATCATAGTGCATATTGCGAACCGGAAAACTTGTATGGGGGTCATAAGCTACAAAATCCTCATCATTTGGTTGGGCAACTACAAGTGAATGACAATATGATTGCCACAACCCTTGAGCATTTTGATGTTGCACGTCAGATGTTGGTTACCTATGGATTGAGTACTCCTATGACAGATAAGCACGGTGATAGCGGTTTTTCCCTTGCAGAGATACATGCACTTCGAGAAGCAATTGGAATGATGAAACAAAACTACCTAAAACTACTGGCGGACAGGGATTTCCTTCTCGAGTGGGATTGCATTTGTTATGATGCATTGAAGGGAAAGGAGGAGCAGATCGATGAGCTCACTCATGAGCTTGAGGTGACTATGGACTCATTGCAGAGCACCCAGTTGGCCCTTCAAGAGTCACAGTTACAGATTGAGAAGCTTACCGTGGCGTTGAGTTTGGCACAATCTTCACCATCTTTTGATATAGTTCAGATTTCCATGGCAGCGGTTGGTGAGGAGTATACACCCATGGTTCATAGCAGTGAGGGATATGTTGAGGATGTGGTTACATCCATCACGGTCACAGGTGCAGTTGATACAGATGGGATGAGTGCACTGGTTGAGAGTTGCAGTGAGCCACGCGTTGCACCAGGTTCTCTTGAGATTAGTCCCATGATAGGTGATGCAAGGCAGATCATTGATAGTTCCTGTGACATGGTTGTTGATTCACTAGAGAGTTGTGTGACAACCCTCGACACTTGTCCATCTTCACAGAAGATATCCGGAGTCTCATCTAGTTGGGAGATTGGTTCTTATGTTGATTTGTTTCCCTCTCCTGGAAGCAAATCAATCATTTCATCCGATGCAGTTGACTATGATCGGCAGCTGGTTGAGCCAAGTCAGGAGTACAATTCAATTTATTATTCTAGCGATTCAGAGATGGATGATTCAGATCAGTATGGAGTGATTGTGCAGTTTGTGAATAATCCATTATTTGAATTTGATGGTGGTTTGATCTATGATAACCCACTCTTCGAGTTGGAAGCTGATCGTACTCTTGATACTAGTTCTGGGTTGGGTGATCATAGTAGTGTTTGGGATTGTTTCAGTGCATCGCGATTCCAAACAAGGCTCACAGAGGAGTTTACTGGGGTGTACACGGTGAGGAGTGCTTATAGTTTTTCCTTTGATCCACCTGTACATAATTCGTACTCGATGCACAATTCTTGTGCACAGGGTGATTCTCTTGGTGCAGTCGAGGGGAGTAATTCATTACTGTGTGCAGAGTTACCATCTTCAAGGGATGGGATTAGCGGCTGCAAGTACTCGACTCAGTTGTTTGTGGGGAATTACTTGCAGGGACAGCAGTCAGTTATCCATCATGCCGATATGTATTTGACAGGGCTTGCTACTTCTATGTCGCAGATTTTTCATACGGGTACATGGTTACAGGGCGACTATGGTGTTAGTTGGCATGATGGCTTGGTCAGTTATCACATCCATGAGGGTTTAGCAGAGGACAGGGAGAGATTCGATGTAGCAGATGCTTCTAGAAGTTTTTATCTCTGCATGACAGGTGGATGTGAATCCATATTGTATTGGGATCCCGGTGGCGACAGCTTTAGCACCGAGTATTGGATGGGTCCCATTGGGTTACTTCACTATTCTCAGCATGGTGAGGTTGGAGGCAGTAGAGCGCAGTGGCATCCTGAGGAGGACAGTCACGACAGACTTTCACTCTGGGTTTGGGATCCAGGGATAGCTTGCGCAGTTGAGTTTTTGATGATGCTACATGAGACAGTTCGTGATGTGTGGGACATTTCACAGTTTTTCTTTTGGGTCTCCCGAGGATTGGAGTTTCTTTGCAGTGGAGATTGCTTGAGGACAAGCAATTTCAGGGAGGGCGGACTGTAATGTCCCCATTTTTGGCGAGCATCAGAGTCCGTAAGAATTAGCCTATTATGCGACCCTCGTAGGCTGATGGGATGGATAGAGGGTCTTGTTGGAGCTTGGCTCAGCTTCAGATGGCAGTATTTGATCAATTGGCTTTCGTTCGGGCTCGTTCGGACACTTCTTGCAGAAGTTGCTATTTTTAGCAGTTCTTGGCAGTCAGCATGGGACCCCTGCTATTTTTAGCAGTATGGATTGATAGCATTCAGAATCACTTCATCAGTTGACAGCTTTAGACGGCTCGTGCATCGGGTGAATACTTAGAGAGATATTAATATTTAATTGAAATAATTAAATATTAATTAATTAGAGCTTATAATATAAAGTTGTAATATTTAATATTACGACTTAAGTGATTTTTATAAAGGGGGCGCCCAACATTGGAAGGGGGCCATTTGAGATTAATTTTATAATTAAAAATTAATGCTGAGACTATGGAAATATTAAAAAGAATAAGAAGTCGAATTTTAATGATCCCTATTATTGTGGAATTCGCACTTCTCAAGGATATAGTGCATTTGCCTTGGAAATCGAGCCATTATGCATTTCGACTTATTGAAAATTAGTATGTAGATTTCTGGAAAAAACTGTGTGCAGATTTTTGGATCAACATTTCGGATCATACTCCATGATCCATCATCAAGATGCCAAGCAGATAGAGAGAGAAGTGAAAAAAAGAGCCAGCAGACTTGGGTATAAATTAGAGGGGAGGGAAGGGTTTGGGAAGGTTGAGAAGTACATTGCCCAAGAAGGGAAATAAGATAATTAAGTGAATAAATAGATGAAAAAATAAAAAAATAAAATTTAAAACTAAAAAGGAACGAAAAAATAAAAGAAAAAATAACACCAAGAGACAAAGGACCAAGAGCAAAGAAAGACAGAAAAAGAAACCCACTAGATCAAAAATATTTGGAACATAAGATATATATGTCTATGTAAATAAGAAAATAAAACATCACTCAACACTAAACATTGGAAAAAGTGACAAACCAAGAAAGACAAGAGAGGAGAGGAATTAGCCAAAATAAGTAAGTACACAAATTTTGTCATGTGTATATGTAGATATATGTATGCCACAATTTTGTGCAATGTGGCATACATATATCTACATAAATACAACAATAAATATTAAAGATAAAATTAGAAAAAATAGAGAAGAAAATGAGAAAAAATACAAAATTATCTACTACACAATACATACATACATATGCATGTAATTGTGTATATATATTGACATATACATCTACATGTACATATGTATATATGTGTGTGTGTGTGGGTGTGTACATATATATATATACGTGTGCGTGTGAGGGTGTGTACGTATATATGTGTGTGTGTGTGTGTACGTATATATCTATATATAATTAATAAATTAGAAAAAACATTCCCTAAAAGTGAAAAATATAAGAATATTTACTACACATACATACATACATATACATGTATCCTTGTATATATATCAACATATACATATACATGTACATATATATATGTGTGTGTCTGTGTGTGTGGGTGTGTACGTATATATATAAATATATACGTGTGTGTGTGTGGGTGTGTACGTATATATATATATATATGAGAGAAAATAAATAAACAAAAACTAAAAACAAGGAAGATAAACAATTTAAAACAAGAAATAAAGGGGGGGGAGAAGGAACAAGCTAACTAGGAAAGAAAGAACTAAAAGAAACCAATAAAGTCAAAAAGGAAACAAAAGCAAAACTAACAAGGGAGGGGAGAGAAGGAGAGAAAGGGAAAGCGAGGGGGTAAGAAAAAGGAGAAAGAAGGGACGAGCACAGGGTAAGAGGGGGGAGCCAGACGCGAAGGCCAAAGGAAGGGGATCAAGGAGGGTGGGGGGAGAGGACATTGAGGTTGTGTAATAAGGGTTTCCAAGAGAAACTTAGAGCCCAACCTCCATCCCGGTTAAGGTTGGATGGATGATTGTTGATTTCGATGGCCTCTTTAAGTTTTCTCTTAAAGAAATTGTCTTCAAGGGAAAGGATTTTGGTGTTTTCTAAAGAGATATGATGCTTAGTCTTAGCAGAGTGTTCAGCTAGAGCTGATTTAGAGATACGATCATGCCTAAGGTCAGCACAATGTTCCTTGATTCTTGTGTTGATGGAGCGACCAGTTTCCCCAATGTAGGGAATGCCACACGAACACATCACTTTATAGACCCCAGATTTGAGGAAGTGATCTTGGGGGTCTTTGGAGGAAGGGATGCGGTTTCTTACGGTGCAAATGGGTTTGAATGTGCAATTGATGCCCTTTTTGAGAAGGATCTTGGCAATTTTGTTAGAGACACCCTCAACATAGGGGAGGGTGGCCAAGGGAAGGGAAGGAGAGGGAGCGGGGTTGGGCTTGAGGGTGAGCCTAGTCTTGGCTTGGTTGATTGCCCTGTTGATGTGCTTTCTTTTATATCCATTCAGAGAGAAGACATGGATGAGGTGTGCTAATTCTTGGTCTAGGTGTGCTTTATCACAAATTAAGAAAGCTCTATAAGCTAAGGTTTTGAGAACCCCTGCTTTTTGGCTGGGGTGGTGGTGGGAGGAGGAGTGAAGGTAAAGGTCAGTATGGGTAGATTTCCTAAAAATGGAACGAGATAAAGAACCATCTGCTTGTTTGATGAGAAGAATGTCAAGAAAAGGAAGTTGGTTGTCAGTTTCAATTTCCTTGGTGAAAGAGATGTGAGGAGATAAATTGTTTAAGTGGGAATGGAATTCTTCAAGCTTCTCCCTACCATGAGACCAACAAATGTTGGTGTCATCTACATAACGTTTCCACCACTTAGGTTTGAGGGGAAACGAATGGAGGGCGACCTCTTCAAAGTGCTCCATGTAAAGGTTGGCCACAATGGGAGAAAGAGGAGAGCCCATAGCAACTCCATCCACTTGCTCATAAATGACATTTTGGAAGGAAAAAAAGGTGGATCTGAGGCATAACTCAACCAAGGAGGCAATTTCAAAGCTTGCCTTTTGTTTAATAAGCTCAATTGAGTCAAATAAGGGGACTTTGGTGAAGAGGGAAACGACATCAAAGCTAACAAGAATGTCATTTTTATCTAGCTTCTTGTCTTTGACGAAATCCACGAAATGGGCAGAGTTTTTTACGAAGGAACTTGATTTCCCAATGAGAGGAGAGATTAGTTTGGCCAGATGGGAAGCCAATCTATAGGTAGGGGAGTTGATAGTATCAACTATAGGACGGAGGGGGGTGCCTGCTTTATGTATTTTAGGAACTCCATAGATTCGAGGAGTCACCTCTTTGGAGGGGTAGAGCCATTTTTTGGTGGCATCATCAAAGGACGACCCCGAAATGGCAGCTCTAACCTTTTTTACCAATTTGGAGGTGGGATTGGAATCAAGGACTTTGTAGCTACTAGAATCTGATAAGAGGGTGTTCATCTTGGACAGGTAATCCCGCTTGTTCATGATCACAGTAGCATTTCCTTTGTCAGCCTTGGAGATGACTAAGTCAGAATTGCTTAAAAGACTTTTGAAGGCAAGGAGCTCAGATTTAGGTATATTACGTTTAGGGGGTTTAGAATGCCTAAGGGCAACAGCACAATCCTGACGAATTTCTTCGGAAACCTCATTAGGGAGAAATTGAACGGCCTTTTCAATTTCAATGAGGAAGTCTGTAAAGGGAATACGGCGAGGCGAGATGGCAAAACCCAAGCCCCTTTTTAGAAAGTTGAATGCTGGGGGGCTCAAAGGAGTATCCGAAAGGTTAATAACTAATTTGTTTTCCCAATCATGAATGGTTGGTCTGTTATCGGTATTAACTTTAGAGCCATCCGCTAGGTTAGAGGGGATGTACGGGTGCGAAGAGGAAGGAGAGAAGTTGGGAAGGTTCGACGAATTGATGAGGGGGGAGGAATGATCGCGATAGGAGATGGGAGAGACCCGAGGCGCAGAGAGGTGATGATCAAGGGAAGAACAAGAAGACGAGACAGAATTGTACGCTGAAAAGGGATTGGGCGAAGGATCCGAGGAGGCACTACTCTTAGAAATGGAGTGGGTAGTGGCTCGAGGGCTGACAGCGGCACTGTTGGATAGGCTGCCATCAATCCCGAGGGATGAAGAAATAAGATTGCCGTTGTGAGGTAGCGTGCAGGAGTTAATGCAAAAATCAGAATTGAAGGGAGGAGACGAATGCGGATAGGAGAGAGAATAACTAAGTTGCGTACCTGGAGAAGCACGATGATGACCGTTGGAGACAATCCGCTGGTTTGCGCAACAGGGAAGGCCCGAAGACGAAGCCAGAACAGCGGGCTTGTGAGCTGTAACCAGAGATTTAGAGAGTGGATTACTCGGACCATGATGCGCTCCCGTGATGCCAGGAAATTCAAGAGAAGAAATGCAGGCTTCATTTTTAAGCCCCGATTTAAGCCCCGATTTGGTCGAGTCTGCAGCCACCATGTCGTCTTTGGAGACTGCTGGAGGATTCCGCGGCGTCTGGAGGGGAGAGGAGCGAGTGTAGGAGGCAAGGACGGTGGACGACGAAAGGTTAAAGGGAAAAGGCGGGGGCAGAAGGGTTGGCGAGATGTTAGATGAAGCCAACGAAGAAGAGGACCTTGAAGGCGAAGAGGAGAGCTGACGAGAGGGAGAGGAGGTGAACTTCTCGAGAGAGGAAAAAACATGGAGGTGACCAGAGGGGAGAGAAATAGCGTGGATGGAAGAGGGATGGTCTGGGGCGTCCAAAGTATGCCTAGAAGCCTCCATCTGACCCCGATTGACCAGGGACCATGAACAAGCGGGATTACCTGTCCAAGATGAACACCCTCTTATCAGATTCTAGTAGCTACAAAGTCCTTGATTCCAATCCCACCTCCAAATTGGTAAAAAAGGTTAGAGCTGCCATTTCGGGGTCGTCCTTTGATGATGCCACCAAAAAATGGCTCTACCCCTCCAAAGAGGTGACTCCTCGAATCTATGGAGTTCCTAAAATACATAAAGCAGGCACCCCCCTCCGTCCTATAGTTGATACTATCAACTCCCCTACCTATAGATTGGCTTCCCATCTGGCCAAACTAATCTCTCCTCTCATTGGGAAATCAAGTTCCTTCGTAAAAAACTCTGCCCATTTCGTGGATTTCGTCAAAGACAAGAAGCTAGATAAAAATGACATTCTTGTTAGCTTTGATGTCGTTTCCCTCTTCACCAAAGTCCCCTTATTTGACTCAATTGAGCTTATTAAACAAAAGGCAAGCTTAACCGGGATGGAGGTTGGGCTCTAAGTTTCTCTTGGAAACCCTTATTACACAACCTCAATGTCCTCTCCCCCCACCCTCCTTGATCCCCTTCCTTTGGCCTTCGCGTCTGGCTCCCCCCTCTTACCCTGTGCTCGTCCCTTCTTTCTCCTTTTTCTTACCCCCTCGCTTTCCCTTTCTCTCCTTCTCTCCCCTCCCTTGTTAGTTTTGCTTTTGTTTCCTTTTTGACTTTATTGGTTTCTTTTAGTTCTTTCTTTCCTAGTTAGCTTGTTCCTTCTCCCCCCCCTTTATTTCTTGTTTTAAATTGTTTATCTTCCTTGTTTTTAGTTTTTGTTTATTTATTTTCTCTCATATATATATACGTACACACCCACACACACACACACACACATATATATATGTACATGTATATGTATATGTTGATATATATACACGGATACATGTATATGTATGTATGTATGTGTAGTAAATATTCTTATATTTTTCACTTTTAGGGAATGTTTTTTCTAATTTATTAATTATATATAGATATATACGTACACACACACACACACACATATATATACGGACACACCCTCACACGCACACGTATATATATATACGTACACACCCACACACACACACATATATACATATGTACATGTAGATGTATATGTTGATATATATACACAATTACATGCATATGTATGTATGTATTGTGTAGTAGATAATTTTGTATTTTTTCTCATTTTCTTCTCTGTTTTTTTCTAATTTTATCTTTAATATTTATTGTTGTATTTATGTAGATATATGTATGCCACATTGCACAAAATTGTGGCATACATATATCTACATATACACATGACAAAATTTGTGTACTTACTTATTTTGGCTAATTCCTCTCCTCTCTTGTCTTTCTTGGTTTGTCACTTTTTCCAATGTTTAGTGTTGAGTGATGTTTTATTTTCTTATTTACATAGACATATATATCTTATGTTCTAAATATTTTTGATCTAGTGGGTTTCTTTTTCTGTCTTTCTTTGCTCTTGGTCCTTTGTCTCTTGGTGTTATTTTTTCTTTTATTTTTTCGTTCCTTTTTAGTTTTAAATTTTATTTTTTTATTTTTTCATCTATTTATTCACTTAATTATCTTATTTCCCTTCTTGGGCAATGTACTTCTCAACCTTCCCAAACCCTTCCCTCCCCTCTAATTTATACCCAAGTCTGCTGGCTCTTTTTTCACTTCTCTCTCTATCTGCTTGGCATCGATGATGGATCATGGAGTATGATCCGAAATGTTGATCCAAAAATCTGGTTTATGAAATCTACATACTAATTTTCAATAAATTAGGACATAATGGCTCGATTTCCAATGCAAAGGCATAATATCCTTGAGAAGTGCGAATTCCACAATAATAGGGATCATTAAAATTCGACTTCTTATTCTTTTAATATTTCCATAGTCTCAGCATTAATTTTTAATTATAAAATTAATCTCAAATGGCCCCTTCCAATGTTGGGCGCCCCCTTTATAAAAATCACTTAAGTCGTAATATTAAATATTACAACTTTATATTATAAGCTCTAATTAATTAATATTTAATTATTTCAATTAAATATTAATATCTCTCTAAGTATTCACCCGATGCACGAGCCGTCTGAAGCTGTCGACTGATGAAGTGATTCTGAATGCTATCAATCCATACTGCTAAAAATAACAGGGGGTCCCGATTTTTAATTTCTTTTTTTGCCTTTGCTCACATTTGAATTTGATGCCTGAGGCTCTGGCTTGGCTCATTGTATCGAGCCAGCTCCACAAGTCTGAGCGAAGAGATGAGGCCAATTCCAAGTGCAGCGGCAATAGTCTGGCAGAAATTTGATTGATGACCACCCTTGTGGATTTGATCACTGCTCGAAGGAGAGAAAGACCAGCTTGGTGGAAGATCCATTTTGTATGAGGGTTGGAGAGGTGGTGGCAGATTCTTACGAAGGAAGGCAGAATGTTGGAGTCACGACATCTTTTTAGGAAAGCCAAGTCTGCTAACTTCTTGGAAAGCCTGATTCTCAAATTTTCTAGCTGCCTTGATTTGAAATGTAATTCCCTCCCATGAAGGGTATCGATTAATAACATTTTGTTTTCACAGTCCATGATAGTTAGTATGTAGATTTCTGGAAAAAATTGTGTGCAGATTTTTGGATCAACGTTTCGGATCATACTTCATGATCCATCATCAGGATGACAACCAGATAGAGAGAGAAGTGAAAAAGAGCCAGCAGACTTGGGTATAAATTAGAGGGGAAGGGAGGGTTTGGGAAGGTTGAGAAGTACATTGCCAAAGAAGGGAAATAAGATAATTAAGTGAATAAATAGATGAAAAAGTAAAAATTAAAATTTAAAAAGGAACGAGAAAATAAAAGAATAAAATAACACCAAGAGACAAAGGACCAAAAGCAAAGAAAGACAGAAAAAGAAACCCACTAGATCAAAAATATTTAGAACATAAGATATATAAGTATATGTAAATAAGAAAATAAAACATCACCTAACACTAAATACTGGAAAAAGTGACCAACCAAGAAAGACAAGAGAGGAGAGGAATTAAAATAAGTAAGTACGCAAATTTTGTCATGTGTATATGTAGATATATGTATGCCACAATTTTGTGCAATGTGGCATACATATATCTACATAATACAACAATAAATATTAAAGATAAAAATAATAAGAAAAAGAGAAGAAAATTGATCAAGTTTGGTATGAGCAAGAAGCTTTAGGGTTTCAAGTTCAAAATTCTTTGGGGAACAGGCCATCTCCATCGAAGCAGTTCAGAGGGTGTGAAATAACACCTGATCTATTGCAGCTGAGAGATTTCTTCATTCAGGAGAAATTACAGAGCTTCATATTGATTCAAACTTCACAGTTATCAGAGATATTTTTTATTCAGAAGAGTTATTGCATAGAGGCGCCTATATTCATCAAACCTGGAGATTCTCACAAGGGCCGTACAATTTTATTTATTGATGCTGTGTACCAGGCCATACATTTCTGTACCAGGCCGTACCACCCTCAAAAAGGGTGTATTCTTTCCTTGAGGCAAAATGCCTACTTTTGGATTAGTCTTTCACTTCTGGCTTGTGCGCCTATACCCCTAGCATGATCCTGGAACTTCAGAAGGAGGGAGGAAGAAGTTTATTTGCAGCCGTACCAGTTATTTGCAGTTGCTGATTACCAGGTTCTTTCAATAAAATATTGCTATTTCTTTATTGCATGCTATTAGATCCTTATTGTATTGATTCTATCTGAACAATAAAAGATGCGCCTTCAATAGAACTTGCATTTCATATCCATATCGTCAGTTTAGCATTTTATCTAGATTTTATAGCATTTATTATCAAAATCGCCATCTTTCATATTTTATGCAAAAACGTCAAAAACCACAAAATAATCAAAAAAATCAAAAACCTTCAGAAAATCATAAAAATAGTCAGATACAGTGAAAACGGGGAAACAAGGGTTTCTGGTTCAATTCTTGAATAACCAATGTGACTCCAGGATCCCAAATCGATCTAGGAGGTTTGTGAATCCCTTTGTTTGATATGCTATGTTGCATCACACCAGAAAATTAACCTCCTTTACCTTTCTTGCTAAAAGTGTAGCAATCTTTTGCAAGAATTGGGTAAATTCTCTAGAAAATTGCTTTGCTCGACAACGTTCTTGTTGCACCATTTTGATAAAATCTAGGAAGTTTGTGCAATTATGTAATGTCCCACCCCAGTTGGACCATATCTTTTGTGATTTTGCTTAGTTTGACATATGAAACATTTTTTCAAACAATCACCACAATCTCAATTTCACAAATTCAAGGCCTCACATACATAAGGGATAAAGTATGATATTCATTCATTCCACACATGAAGAATTACAACCATTTAAATGCTAGATAATCACTGCTATTTTTCACAGAAATAATACATTGCAGAAGCATTACAATATTCAATGATAGTGTTTTCAGACTTGGAAGTGATGCTACAGTTCGTCTATGTGCACCCAATATTTTTGAGCAAATACAATGATTGAACCCTTGGAAATTGATGCCACAACTCCTAGATTGAACTAAGTCCGAATTGTGTTGTTGTCCAAGACTTTGGCAGCCTTCTTGTACTACGAATAGGTAAATGAAAGCACCATGACCCCTCTCCTAACAACCTGCAATCCCCACACTTCCTAGAAGGGTGGATGCACTTGGAATTACCGTTACGTCCCTTTTATGATCAAACTCATACCTCCTTTTAGTCACACAATTGGCAGGGATTTAAGATCAACGGCCTTATTCTCCAATGTTGGTCTCTCAGTCTCCCACACAACTCCTAGACTAAGCCGCCCAACATTTTCTGTGATCAAGGATGAATAAATTAACCAATGCAAGGCTCTTCCCACCAGGCGTAGACTCTTGGCTGGCCTGCAACTTTGTCCCACATCACCTTAGAATCTTAGATGCTTGTGTAAGGTGCACCAATTGTTACAACTGGAATAGTAGATCAGATATGAGTGAAATGATAACAGCAGTAATAAAGTAAAATCTCTCTTGCAGTCACATCACCTTAGAATCTTAGATGCTTGTGTAAGGTGCACCAATTGTTACAACTGGAATAGTAGATCAGATATGAGTGAAATGATAACAGCAGTAATAAAGTAAAATCTCTCTTGTAGTTGCCCCTTGCAAACAATGCCAAGCTATCCCTAAAAATAACCAGAACTTTGAAAATGATGACCAATATATCTGTAAACTCTTCATAATTCTTCAAACCTTGGATTGGAGCTTTTCTTGAATGCATTAATATGCAACACATAACCCCTGAATGGAGCTATCAGCAAGCAACCTTGGGAAATCTTTCACTCTTGTAGCATATGATTCCTCATGAGGGTTTTCGTCCTCAAGAAGCCAAGACTTTCAAGTCCAACCAGCAACCCTTATCAATTTTCTCTAAAACATGAATGTGCAAATGAACTCACAAAATGGCTTTTATATCTCCCTTTAATTCCCATGCCCAAGTTGGCAATTTAAAATTATTTTATTTAATTTATTTCTCGCCTTATATCTCCTTTAAGTTGGCACCAACTTTATGAAATAAAATAATCTTTAAAAAAAAAATCCTTATATCACCTTTATGATTTTATCATAAAGTCATTAAAATATATAAATAACACATAAAGTTAAATATATTAATTTAACTTTATTATTAACGTTATTTAAATCCATGGTGAAAATCCGCCAACATTCTTGATATAGAAACACCGCAAACTGACCAGGTCGTTGACCACCCTGTGACTTACTAAAAATAGTATGGACAAAGTGTCCAAATCATGCTCCAGAAAGTACACAACAATAACCCTGGAAACATTGTGCTGGGAAACACCAATTGAGCACAAATGGTTGACTGAAAAGTCACAAATGCCCTCAGAGGGGCCCCTAACCATCCTGTTAGTCTGCGGGGATCAAGTGATAGACTAACCTCAACAATTGATGATTGCCTAGGGAAAGGGGACATTACAGTCCACCCTCCCCAAGCAATCCACACATGAACACCCTAGCTTGTCACCTGAATACCGGGATCCCAGATAAGCATATAGAATGCCCCATTGTATGTCCACTGCATCAACTAGATAAAGATAAAATCAAACTTAGCAGTTCTGTCAACCACTACCCCCATGTAAAGCAATCTACCAAACATTGAAATCCCTGGATCCCACAACCAAACTGGAAGTCCACCATTCTCAAGACCTACTGACTTCCATTGCGCCACTCTGATATAATCATTACCATGAAGAGAGTGGTAAAGTAATTCATTTGGATCCAAATGAACTGATGTGTCAAGCCTGTCACCACTTGGATCCCAAACCACCACATCCATACATCCATCAAACATGAGAAGATGGAGGCATCTCAAAGTGCTAGCAAAATGAAACCACTCTCCAACTCCTGTAGATCCCCCATGGATGTGTCATGTGATGAATACCCAACATAGGTGCAAGAAAATGTGTAACGATTCCTCCTAGGTTGTTGATATGGAACATATCACTTGGATCCCAAACCACCACATCCATACATCCATCAAACATGAGAAGAGGGAGGCATCTCAAAGTGCTAGCAAAACAAAACCACTCTCCAACTCCTGTAGATCCCCCATGGATGTGTCATGTGATGAATACCCAACATAGGTGCAAAGTTGCTGATATGGAATAAATCAGCAGCCTCAAGACTGGAAATCCGACCTATGGGGATGCAAATAATACCGATGTCATAGGATGATAGAGTATCAACCCTATGCCGCTCTGCAATGATGAGGAGATGATGCAACTCTCCTCCAAACTCTCAAACAATGGCTGTCCTCCAAAAGTTATGAAAGAAATACTTGTCCCATGAAGTAGGACAACCATCTCCTATCAAATTATGGAGTGGAACTCCATCATTGAGGGCTGGAACACTGATGCCATCATGCCCACTAGGATCATAGCTCCCTTGAGACTTCATTCCTCCAAGTGTATGCCACACAAGGGTAAGTGATACCATCGAAAATCCCTAAAATAAGGAATCTGTAGACTCTACCAAAGAGTCATTTGCATGATGAGACTTTGTTTTCTGTACTTGTATACAACCATTTGAAGGAAACTAAGTAGGAGACTTGCAAGTTTTGGATTCAACTTTTGAAAATGGAAACACGCCATACCAGAGTAGATTATATAATCCTTGAGCCAACCCACATTTATGCATCATCAAATCATCTGTGTGCAGGTTGAAAGAAAAATGGTGAGCACTCCTTACTATGCAATGAAGGTGAAATTCACTCGCTTGTGTCAATAGAAGACTTGAATAGTCACTAGGACTCCATATCTCATCATTCTCATTGCACAAATTAGGAGGTGGCTCTGTCATGTTCCCCGAAATGATAACACCCCCAAATATGAAATATTGAAATACTAATAAATAAAAAAAATGAATATTTAAATATATATATATATATATAATCTGTAAAGGATATCATAAAGATAACAAAATTATGATTATTATTATAATAAACATTATAAATAAAGTAATGTTGTCAAGTTCACTATTAGTTTATTGTAAAAGTATAGTAAAGATATGTAATGAGCAGTGCAAAATTTGCTCTAAATTTTCTGTATTATTCCCTTGGAATTTTTACCAACACTGATGCATAAGCTGTTCATATGCTAACACCCTTTCTCATTGTTCGTTTGGTTTGAAGAGAGCTCGTGTATATGCTGTCAAAACTGTTGTTACATGTATTCTGATATCGCTGTGAGGAGCCTTGCTAACTTTTGATTTGAGTTTTCTGTTTTGTTCCTTTTTGTGATTTTGGCAAGCACAAGTTGTGCCACTGAGTGTGCTGATATATGTTGATACAGTTCTCTGATTGTTTAGTTTAGTTTGATAGATTTGCTTTGAACACTCAGTTTGGATAGCACGCAAAATATGTTGCAGACTTGCAGTATATATATAAATAATAATGAAGACTCATGAACTAACAGTAGTTTCCAGAAGTGCAGCTCATTACAGGTAGGGAAAGGCTGATAACCATGCACAGGAATTACAATATACAATAACAAGCTTTGCAGAAACAGAAATGACAAATCTCAGTCCCGGATTTATATTCACAACAACCTGCCCAGATTTTCCTAACAACCTTTAACTCTTTCATTCACATATGCAGCCATCCCACGCATTAAAGACAATATCAGTGCATTTCTAGCCCCAGCTATGACAAAACAGTTTGCAGCACTAAAGAAATACACAGGAAGATCACTCTGACTGTACACTGTATGGGATGCAATTTCTGTATTTGTGATGACTGGTGTTGGTTTATTACAGCCTCATTTACAAAGGCTCAAAATAGGTTCTTGCATACGATATCAGGATAACAACTACAGGTTCTAAGAAAAAGATTACGATGCAAATAAAGAGCTCAGACCTGAAGTATCTCATTGTCCACGAACTGAGCAAGGGGAAGCCATTTAGCAATGTCCAGATTGTCCACAGCAGCTGAGATACCTTCTTGGACACTCGTTTCTTCTTCTAACTGATGCGCCCAGCCTTCTTATCCATAGACACCACTCCCAAACGCCTTTAACTTGAAACTCGAATCAGATTTCCAAACTTATATGGAGCGCCTTCATGTGGAAACACGTCTTCCTTATTCGCCACTCACTCGACACTATTCGTGGCCAGAGATGAGCTGCTCTTCAGAGGATATACGCCTAGAGTTTTTTCCAGAAAATACATATTCCAGAATTGTATGGAACCCCTAGCTCGTCCCTGTGAAGATGCAACGTCGCTATAAATATTGCAGCTCGAGCTCTGAAGTAACCCAAAATGCCCGTTCTATTCACTACTCCCTGGAGGTAACGCGCCAACCTGATGTTCACCGTTCTTTCCAACTAGGGCTGATGTTTTCACAGCCGAAATGGAAGCTCTAGGGTTTTCATTCGAACCAGTGCAGCCGGCCGTGAGAGGATAATGTATCCTTTCAAAAGTGCGAATGAATTTCTATTTCTCTCTTTTTGTATTCTTCATTCCAAAGAGACCCGACAAAACACATTTGCTTCATTTGATTTTCTCACATTTTATAAATTCGCCTTTTGCACCCATTAAAGTGACTTTTACAAGGTCATATTTTAAATATTTTACTAAGTCACTTAATAGCTTGACTTATCAATTATTTAATATCCCACTTTTGAAAATAATTTAAGAGTTAGGGAATATTAAATAATTGAGTCATTTTGTCAAATTTTTGGGGACATTACAAGATAACATTAGAATCAAAATAAATAAATAAATAAATCCTAACCACCCATTGGTGATGGTTATTATTAAATAAGTAAATCATTGAGGGATTATCGAATCCCATTTCCAACTTATACAAACCAAAAAAAGATTATCATCAAGCGACCATTGACTTTTAAGATGGCAACGACCTACCAAGAGACACAGCCATAGGGAAAAGCCATCAAGCAGATTGATATTTAAAGTTATCTCTCAAAGTCACGGGAATCATCATGGCGGCTAGAGGAGGAAACCATCGATGAGGAGCATTGGCTGTAAGGAGCATCGATATATGTTGAGAAGAACCAAGGAAGGTATGTTGATCATTGATCAAGGTAAAGAATAGAATAAAAGAAAGGAAAATTGAATAGAAGAGAACCAAAGGTATCATAGCTGGAGGAATAGGGTTTTTCTATTATAAATTACCGCCACCAATACTAGATCGTGGATTGGATTCTGGGGACTCTTAGTCTTGCTCTGCCGCCACAAGTAGCATTCACCATTGCAAACATTATAATAAACTTCCCATAAAGGTTACTTGATAAATTTATCTACACAAGCAGTGATGTTAGTGAATCCCGAAGAGATTATCATTGGGAAGCCAGCTATTAAATGAGCAAAGGCAGCAACAGGTATAATGTTTATAAGACAACAATTATTATAATTCAAATAAGTGAAGCGATTAAAGAGTAAGGAAACAACGTCCATGTTGAAGTAAAGATGACGATTAAGCAAACTTAGGAATTAAATAGAAGTCAATGATTAGGAGAAATATAATATGCAGCGATTAAAGGTTTATCAAGTTGACGCTTCAGGGAGTGAGGAGCGATTAATGTTCAATATTAAAGGCAATTAAGAACATCAATTAACTAAATGACACACCTTTGGGGGACGACTCCATTTCAAGAGACACAACCGTTCTGTGCAAAGCATAAAGATATATATATAATACTCATACAAGTCTACAAATCCTCCACTTACTAGGTATGATTCCCCATTATAGTATGAATTTAATGTAATAAGGTGTAGGTAAGAGTTCGATTAGTATGCATCTCACTATGTAGATCATGATTAGTATAATATGATAATTATTATCGTTTGCATATCGTATTATTATAGATAAGATATGCATATCATGCTATTAGTTTTGTAGTTATTATGGATCCATCTACTAGAATTCATAATCGAACCATACAATTAGTAATTGATTCTAGTCAATAATGATCAATTATATAAGAACAAGAACACCATATGACGACATTATGATTTGATGCATGAATGACTGTACTCATTCACTATGATGATAAATAGAATGCCATCTATAGGAACTTGATAAATGTTCAATATCTACCCTAATGTACTTATGAAATATAATATAGAGGGATCATTCATAGAAGTGATAAGAAGGAAATGAATAATCCTTTGAAAAGAATGGAATATTTATCTCAACTTTGATCTTATTAGATATTATTAATGAAATTAATGGATCTCTAACGCTTCTAATGTCTCTTTCAGGAACACTTTGAATGCAAGATTCCGAATTAAGAGCTTCCACTAAAAAAGGGGGTCATTATAGGCTCACATATCAGATCGTGAAGGGCAGATTTGGTATTGGCCTGGTAAGTCCTCTCTGCAAACTTGAAGGCTAAGTCCCTGTCTGAGAGAAAATGGAGGAATTCTGATTTCATTCCCACTAGGCCATGTTTGATAGTTTGTAGACTTGATATAGAAGTTCCAACTGCTACCCCTTTTTTCCTTTTTTCCAATTGAGCTGACCACAGGAGGTATTTAACAATTTGTGCGCGTTATAAAAGCGAGTGAAGGTTTGGCCAACCTTATCTTCCGTGACTTTCAGTTGTTCATTTAGTTCCCGTGACTCACTAGGTTCAGGATTATAATTAGCCTCAACAAATACATTTCTTGCTTTGCTTACTAGTGTAGGAGACATGCTCCCACTAGATGATGCCCTACAATCCTCATATGAAATGAATGGAAAAACATTATGATCCAACATGCTAGCCTCACAAGAATCCGCCTCCTCATCACAAGATGCACCAATGGCAATCTCTACATCACCAATATAGAAACTTGTGCCCTTGTCACTTGTGGATGCATGCACTTCACTGTTGGCTGGTCCACAAGGTGTATGCACAACTACCTCTTTCGTATCTATGTCTTGAGCCCTCAATTGACTCTCCCACAAAGGTGACTCATGATCTCCATGATGCAAGCTATGTGTATACTCAAAAATTTCAGAATCATACCTATTCTCAACCCCATGCAAATCTGAAACCTCCTCATGCTTGACCATCATAAGGGGTTCTCTCAACACATGAGTACCACTATCATCCTCAAGTGCTATGGCTGCCATAGAAGAGTGAATTTCTGTTATGGATGATGATGATTGAGCCAAGCTCAATTCCTCACAGAGCTCATCAATTTGAATTTTTGATTCTTGAAGGGCCATTTGAGTGCTTTTCAAAGAATCTTGGGTAATCTTGAGCTCATAGGAAAGCTTGTCCACTTCCTCTTCTTTCCCTTTCAGTGCATCAAAATAGATCACACCAAGCATGAGAAGGTGATCTCTATCGGATAGCAGGTGTAGGTAATGTGACTTCATTACCACCAATGCTTCCTTGAGTGCCTGAAAATCTAAAAGGGAAAGTTCTCCATCGAGGTCCTTATGTATCCTTGAAGACCTCCAACAATATTTTTCCATCAACTTATGAGTGTCATCAAAATGATTTATGACTGCAATAATCTAGTCTTCATTTACCTTCAACTGCCTTGCCAAATGATAGGACCCCTGAAACTTGTCAATTTCACACAAATTTTCTGATTTACAATCAGCACCTTGCTTCCCACAATCAACTTACTCTTTGTCACCCTTTGGGCTTAAATCCCGAGAATTTAGATCAGCATCATGCAAAACTAAATCAGATTTGTTTTCCAAAGTCATAACAATACCATCAGTGCCACCCCTTCATATGTGAGTGCTTCTCCCCTAGTACCAGGCATCATGATAGTCACTCCCCTCATAGGCTTGGTTTGAGTTTCAAACCAAGCACCATATACCATCATCATTCAAATTAAGTAGCAGAACATAGTTGCCGGGAGACGCGTCTCCCCCCCTCAGAGACGCGTCTCGGAGACCGGAGACGTCTCCAGGAGGCTGGAGACTTCTGCCGAAGTTTCCCAAGTACCCTGCCGTCTCCTGCTGTAGAAAACGACGTCTCCCACTAAAATACCTAAAAAACTTTAAAGTTTAAACATTTGAAACTTTAAAAATTAAAGCATAGAGTATTTGATGCGTCTAAGAGTGATTAAATTATTGTTTTGAAAGTTCAATGTCATCATATTTTCAGATTTTCTATAAATTACTAATTTTATTTTCAGATTTTCTATAAATTATTTATTATTTATTTTTATTTATATTAAAAAAAATGGCATCTCCAAGTACCCCCGTCTCCTATTTTCAAAAAAAAGTCGTACCGATACCGGTACCAGTACCAGTATCAGTCTCGCGGCAACTATGTGTAGAACTATCATAATTAATAACTGATTTGAAGGCTCCATCATATCTACCAACAATATGCCCATCATTAGGTGCTGAACCATGAAGTGTATCATATTGAAATCCGATTTCATTACCTGCTGCAACATTTTTCCCATGACTGGAAATTGCGCTTTCAAGTGAAGATTGCTCCTCGAATGTGGCTGCAATAGATGACTGATTTTCTGATTTGTCAATCTCCATGACGATATCTCCTTCGATCTTCATGTGCTCTTCATCTATAGCTTCAGTAGGTGACTCTCCTATGCCCTTGTCCTCATAGGGCTGAAGTGAACTTGTGGGTTTGTTTTCTTTGGAGCTTAGAGTCCAATCTTCCATGCATGTTGACTAATTTTTATCTTCCCCATGATCACTTGTAGGCTGCAAGTCAAAAAATTAGTGCTTCTTCTTCCTTCTCTAACCCTTCGTCAATGGTAACTTTTGATTTTTCTTTCATTATTCTTCTAATGTACTTCACCAAGCACATTTTACTAGGTCTCAAGGTTACAACCAAACTCAAGAAATCATCAAAGAAAACCTGTTTTTTAGACCCCTCAGGCATGCTTTGGTA
>VDFB02090782.1:0-13657 GCA_007258455.2 Sequoia sempervirens
ATGTGCTTATTAATGGAGAGATCTTGAACATTGTTTTCAACAATTGTGGTAGAGAGATTTTCAATTTCTTCAACCATAGGGTCAAGTGATGTTGACATTTCTTGAATTGGATCATTGTTGGGTATTGTTGGTGGATTTTGATCATGATTGAGAAGTGACTCTTGATATATGTTGATTTGATCTTCAGATGAGATAAAAACATCTTCAATGTTCTCTTTGATGGATAGATCTTGATCATTGTTTTCAATAATTGCAGTGGGGAGATTGTCAATTATATCACCAGTGGTTGAATTTTCATCGTTATCCCAAATAGTGATTATCTTTTGATCAATGAGGTCTTGGATGATATTTTTGAGTCGAATACAATTTGATGTTGTGTGTCCCTTTGTTTTTTGGAAGCCACAAAAGTGCTTCTTGTTATACCTTGGAGGTTTAACTAAGGGATCTTGATAATCCTTATAAATAGGGAGTTTAATGAGATTTTCTTGCGTCAACTGTTGCATGATCAATTCGATGGGTCCCCCAAGTGGTGTGTATTTTCGTTTGTTACCTTGTGAGATTTGACCTTGTAGTGATTGGAGACGTGGTAATTGGGTTTTTCGTTGATGGTGTTGATCTTGGTATCCAACTTCTTGACATTGGAGATATTGTTCTTGATGTGGTTGTGGCCACAACTTACTGCTTTGATGATATGGTTCAATCAATGGTAGAGTACATTGATTTTGGAGTAAAAATTTCTCTTATTTCAAGGCTTCAGTTAGTTTGTCAAGTGAAGCAATTTGGTCTAGAAAAAATTGGTCTTGATTTTGATCTTGGCACCCTTGACATAGTTGATTTGGCTTTTGTTTAAGTAGATTTGGAGTGTGTACTTGTGGTGTTTGATTTTGGACAATGTTCTGATTTGGGATGACGCTCAAATTTGGCATGATAGGTTGAAATTGAACATTGTTGTGGTTGGGAATTGCAATGCCTTCAAGATTTAGGTAACTTTGATTTTGCATGGTGTTACCTTGACTTGGAGTTGTTAACATCTTGTTTGGACTTTGAACAACATTCGTATGATTTGCAAACATATCTATCCCAAAGTTTACCAAGAGTGGATTTGAAATGTTCATGTTTGGTAAACTTGTACTTGGTACATTCACATTTGGCATGTAGGGATTTGATGGGATGATGTTCATTTGAAGGCTCATGAATTGGGTGTTTGGTTGATAGATTTGTAGCTTTGGATTTAGATCTACCATCGAGAAAGGTGTTCCAATCTTTTGACTAGGCATACTCACATTTGTTGTACCATTGAGGTTTGCGAGAGATAATGATCCCAAAGGATTGTATAAATGTAAGTTTCAAGATAATCAATCACATTGTAAGGCTTTGAAAGTTCGGGCTTGGATTTGGATTGCTCATGATTTAAGTGGATCGTTTATATTCCATGTTCTTCTCGTGTTTTGACCTTGTTGACCCTTAAGGTAAGTTTAGAATCATTGGATGAGATGAATGATGAAAGGTGAATGATATGGGTGTTGAACGCTTTAGGAACTTTGGATCAATGCTGGACTTAGGGTTTGATTTTGATTGGTTTGATTGGATTTGGATAATGGACTTGTAAACCCTAAGATGTTAGATGTGATCTTAGGATAAACTTGTTCAAAGGATTGCTAATTCAGTTAAATTTATGAGTATAGATGCATTCCCATACACCTAACTAAACAAGGTGATTTTGATTTTGATGATTTACCCAAGTCTAGAATGATGTTTCCAAAGCTCTTTTTTTGTTTGTGGGATGAAGATGATAAATGTTTGGATGAATGAAGTGTTTGATTTGATCCTAAATGAACCTAAGAAGGACTTGTTTACTAGACCAAGATATTAAAGAATATGCTTTTCTCTGAGAGTAATTCAAAACCAAAAGACCAACATTTGCATGAAAACCATATGACCAAAAGATGCCAAACACATGTGTGGGGTTCAATTGATTTAATCTTTGCTTAATGGATTATTTTTACCGCAAACAATTCTTGATTATGTTTTGAAACTAGATGTCCAATGTCCTAATTTTCTTTCATCCCACAAAGTGCATTATGTGGAAATCGAGGAAATCAAGGCAAAGGTTTCCAAATGTTGACTTTAGTAGGAGAAAATTGAGATGAAATTAAAATGCTTAGAAGCCTCTAAGGATACGAATCCCAAGGGCAAGCAATAGTATGTGAATTTTTTCAAGGGTATTTGCTTCTCCTAAAGGGTTTGAGATTTGATGTTCATGTTGAATGTTTGTTTTGTTCAATGTTTATGATCAAGCAAAGTGTTTTGATAACCGAGAACATGTAAAACCCTATGGATATTAAAGACTATATTTGTTGAGTCCCCACTTGGACAAGTCCAACTACACTTATTTTTAACGAATGGTTAGATGCTTGACCCCACTAGCTCCCTCCACGAAACTCACTTCTCAAAGCAGCCAAGCATTAGTACCCATGAAAATCCCATGGCATACTTTCCATTTCTACTAAAAACCATAAAAGTGTGGGGTGGCTTCAGAATGACTGTTCTTGCACCAACAAATAGATAGGTGTTTTGGTCTTTCTACAACAAGGGTTTTAATTCAAACTTTTTGTTCGTAGGAGTTGACCCAACATGGCAAGAGACCATTGCTGACCTTCTCGTCGGAGCCAATCAGGTGATACTGGCGTTTATTCCAGTACCCACATTTATATCCCGGATGGAAATACTCTTGGCTTTAGAGTGTTATCGGTTGAGTCATTCCCTTGGGTGAGTACTTTTTCCCCAAGGTAAGCCCTCTAAGATAAACAAAAGTGAGAAAACATATTCATAGTTCGATCAACCTTCGTTTAGAAACAAAGGTAGAATATATGCAATAGGTCTACTCACACTCGCAAAGTTTGTTGTTCAATTTTAGGTCCCAAAATGAAGTGTGGAGGTGATCACTTTATCCCACCCTAAGACCACCAAAAATCCTTTTGATTCTCAAGATCGTCGTGAGGCGCGAGAGAAGCGCATACGTCTTTTCGATTGCATTAGTTTGAGTAAGTAATCACAATTTACAAAGTTGCACATGTTCATTTTAAGTCCAAAAAGGAATGATTTTGATTCATTTTAAAGCATCAAAATGAGATATGAAAGTTTTCTTGTTCAATTGTTAACCTCAAACAAAATCTAGTCAATTTTCCTAAAGTTCATTTTAACCCCTTTGCAATGAAAATTGAAAGCTTTTGTAATGTTCGTTTTAAAGCCCAAAAACAAATGAGTTAGTATAAAACAAAAAATTAAACCATAAGACGGAAGCTCCAAGCATTAAAAAATGCTTTATCAAATCCAAATTTAATGCTTAATTTATCTCCAAGTTTCTTCAAAGATCTCTAGCAAGCTCCTTGTGCAAACAAAATCCCTCCTCTTTGCTTTTCCTTTTCCTAAAACAATTATAGATAAGATTTAGTTCAACGATTTTATGACTATTACAAGGTTAGCACTAGAAATCTGATTGTATGCACCCCTAAAAATTAGATTTGATGTAAATAATAAAGTGTGAATCCTTTTGAAAGCATGTTGGAAAATTGATTTAAAACTTAAATGCAAATCATCATGAACAAGTTGTTATGAATAAGTGGTTTAATATTTGTATTCCAAAGGTGTAGTCCCTAAGATTTCTGCATTGGCATTCAACCCACATAATGAGAGATCTTATATGAAAGCACACATCACAAAATTCATTAGCATGTGACTTGTAAATTTGAAAGATGTCAGGAAGCTTCATGTTATAGTGTGAGTTGTCAATCAAATGCTTTTCTCCAACAAAATGACAGTGAATAATCTGAAGGCATTGAGAAAAAAATAGGAGCAAATTGCATGTAATCAGATTTTGAAACCGATCCCCAAATCTACAATTACATCAAAACAAAAATCTAATTTAAAATGTGTAACTTGTCAAGTGATCATGCATATCCAGTAGAGTTTTGTAGATGAAATAAAGTTTGAAAGTACAATCTTGAATCAACTTTCAAAGCATGGAAGTCATGCCAATACAAAACTTGAAGTTTATGCGCCCAGCAACATTAACTCCTCTGCAGATATTTATTGGTTGTTGCCTAATTCAAACCATTATCATTACTATTATTGTAGGGAAAAGACATACATTTATATCTCGAAAATAACATCTATACAATAATCATTATTTTCAATGAAGGCTTCTTTAAAAGATTTCAAACTGATGCATTGAATAGCTATAAAACCACGCCCAAATGTGCTAGCATTTAACATCCATCAGTTACTAAGGAGGCGTGTGTAAAACCAACTTTCATAACCTTTGACCAGCATCAACACTTCTAGGCAAATGTTATGCATTAGAAACTTACAAGCATATGCTATCATTTCCAATGTAATTTTTAGGCGTAAATCTTGAAAAGATTCAAGCAAACGCATTTGGCAAGTGTAAAGCGCATTCTACAACCTATGGTGGCATAACTTTCAAGCAAATGCAATTGGCAGGTGTAAAGCCAAAATACAAGGTGGTATTCTTCGTGGTGATGTGAAAGACCTACTTCTCTGGATGCGATGCCTCTGTCAGCCTATAGAGCTTGTACAATAGAACTGGCGTTATTTCAAGAAATTCTATAATGTTTCAGTCAAGAGATCGGCACTCCATCCTAAAGGGTGCAAGAGAAAGCCGGCTCTCAGTGCTTACAAAACCAGATTAATTCATTTATTACGGCATGCTTATGCTTCAAAGCTTCCAAAATTCATGCCAGTAAGCTATGGTTGGCAGCAAATAAATGTCTTTTTTATAAAAAAAACTTTCACGCAAATGCATTTGGTAGGCATAGAATTAAATGCCATTTTTTAGATGCTTTAGGAGCTTTTTTTGGTGTTTTTCCAAAAGGAAAGTCAAAACAAAACTTAAAAAGCACCGTGGAATTGTTGGGAAATGTCAATGCAATTAAGATATAAACACTTTTTTTTTAACTGCAATAGCATACACAAAGGCGTAGATTACTCCCTCAGCCCATGCCCTCTCACTAGCCTTTTGAAGCTGACTTTCAGCTGCAAATCCTCTCTTGCAAGAGGCCAATCTTAGAGAGCTAATTCGCAGGTGTAAATAAATTCCACAACCTTTGCTAACTGCCACTCTGCGTACACAAAAATAGGAGCTTTAAAGCTTTATGGACATATTTCAAAGCTTAAAGAAGACAGTTGGGGATCATATTTGCAGAAGAAATCTGATCATAATCTCTGATTACTGCAACATTCTAATTCTTTATAACACATAGTATATGGTAGAATGCTTAAAGAAAATGCAGCCCACATGGATTACTATGATCACAGGATCCGCACAAGATGGACTTGTGGAAAAAGCTCTAGAAACTTTCATGGTCTGCAACATTTATATGATATGCACCAAACATATTTAAATGCTAAAAGCTAAAAGATGATAAAAGTAAATGCGAATAAGGAATTGTCACCTAATGATTCCTTTGCAGTTTCTCACTGCAGCCTTTCTGCCACTAGAAACATCTGTAAGCTTATACAAAAAATGTACGTGTGGCAGGTAAATGCGTAGACCTGGGATTGGACTTCCTTTGTCTCTCATCAATATTCATTTCACTTAAATTTCTTTTGAGGGGCTTTCAAACTTAACACAGCTGGCAAATGCAAATTCGTGCCTGGGCCTGCACATATACATCGAGAAGATGTTGGTCAATGGTTGTTTGGGCGCGGCTGTAAGTCTCCTCTGGAATAGCACAGGGGATGTTTGAATTCTACAAATTGAGTGAGTGATGTGTCTCAAATCCGTGGTAGCAAAATGGACAAAGAAACAATCAAAACAAAGTTCCTGATAAAAAATCATGATTGTTGTGACTACAACAAACAAGCAAGCTACACAAGTATAGGTGTACGAAGCAAATGAAGACACCAAGGCCGAAAAAAAAGGAACTCGACTAAGCTACAAAGATATTGGTTGTAGCGAAAGAGCATGACGAAATTCATCTATTGGACCTATTCCATCATAGCATACTTTGAAATAGTAACCAAAAATTATCAAGACATAGACATGGTGCGTGAATTATTGGACAGTGTGCCCCAAAGACGTGGTCTCATGGCTTGAATTGACTACGAGATAAGCGTAGAATGAATTCCTTGAAAAAATATTTAGACACTTTCAGGAAAATACTATTGATAGGTGAAAAATCTTTAGACACTTTCACGCAAATAAAAAAAAATAGAGACTTCAATTTGCAGCTTCTTAAATATTTTGACTAAGAGTACAGATCACAAATTTCAATAATGTATTGAACAGAAATTGAAGCCTAAACAAAACAAAGACTCTAGATTCCTCTTTCTTGTGATAGCAACCCTCCTTCTAGCGCCATTTTGTGGATGCTAAACCTGCAAAATGTTAGGCCTTGACAAGAATTTTCATGGAAGTCAAGCAGAACATAACAAATCTAATATCCCTATGAAATATTACATTATGTTATATATGCTAAATAAGACATTAAAACAACAAGGAAATCTGAATAAGCATATAAACAACATGAATCAAACTTTATCTCATACTGGATTGGTGCTTATGTGAAAAGAATCCCTTTCCAAATCCTTGCTAAGCTAATGATTCAAAAAATGATATGAAAAATGCTATGAAGATTGTGGAGATGATGATCAAGATGAAAATGCTAACTTGAATAAGTTGTGGAGAAAGATACAAAGATTGTGGAGGATTGATACAATAGAGAAGCTCTCTATTTATAGCCAAGAAGGATAAAAGAATGCATAACATGGAGGATGTGGAACTAAATATCCACCAATGACAAGATGCCACTTTTCAACATGTGAGGTTGAGGAATGAGCACATTTTGGTCAATGTGCCAAAGAGGGGGAGATTTGAAATTTGAATTTGAGAGTTAAATGCTAAGTTTGACTTGTGTGAGAGACATGTAAGAGCTCTTAAATGCTTTGTTGGATGTACATGTCAATTTGGGGGGAGATTCAAATTTGGAAGAATATTCTCTTTTTATGCCATGTTGAGAGAAAATGGAGGATTTAATAAATCAATAAATTGATTTATTTGTGCAAGTGGGAAAAGCTAGAGGATGTGATGGGTGATTAGGATTAGATTAATCATGATTTAGCTATCTTAAGTGGATGTTAAGTTATTTGACCCTTTTTCTTTAGATTTATGGATTAAACTAAATAAAAAAGGAGATGGAAAATGATAAGGACTTGATTAAATAAAGATTTGATTTATTTAATCAAAGAGGATGATGTTAGTAATAAAGATGAATTTATTTAATTTAGATGGAGGACTTTAGAGATTGAATTTAGTGAACTTGTTTTATTTGATGAATAGATGAATATGACCTAATTAAATGCATGATGATAATTTTCCATGTCTACAGTAGGAATATCTTGTGATTTCATGAATGGGTAAAAGGCTGCATTGGCTTCAAAGTTATCAAGACATTCATTTAAGAACTTGTTCATGCTATCATCATCTTCTCCAATGATTTCAACATCACAAGGAGGACAATCATGAGGAGTTGAAGGAGCATGAGGTAGCTCAAGGTCATTAGGATCACAGCCAAAGGCACAATTGGACATGTCTACTAAGGATTTCAATGAATTCCAAAACTTGTTAAAAGAAAAAGCCATGATGACAATGAATGCAAGTACACAAAGATGCAAGAAAGAAGAGAAAACAGAAAATCTGGATAGTATAGTTCAGAAAGTAACTACAGAAAATTGTAATGCAAAAAATACCCAGAAAATTCCTGAAAATGCAATTTATAATGTGCAAGTGGACTGATTCGCCTAGGGTGCCGAATGAGTCTAGGTATTATATTTTTTGTGTTTTTTAGAAAATTTAAAGTGATTTTAATGCTTTTCAGATGCAAACTAAGGATGCAAATGCAGATTTTTATTTTTTGAATGATATGATATGCAAAAATGAAGTCTAAATGAATCTTTCACTAATGCAATTTGAGAAACCCTATGATGCAAAAACAAAGCAAAACCTAATTGAATGTTGATGCAAATGAAACCTAGGATGCAAGATGCAATTGAAATCAAAAAGATAAAGTGTTTTATATGCAGGTTCGCCACAATGAACCAACAATTTTATAGGGTATCTACGGACTTCTCTTGCACTCTTAGAATCTTTCACCTAAAAGGAGAGATAAAATCCCAAAATTGTGGTGGTTCATTCAAATAAGGGATTGTATGATGTGAGTATGACTAAATGAAATGTTGTAAATGAAACTAAATGATGAAATTGATTGATTAAGTATGCAAAACCTATGAAATACGCAATGTTTGAAAACACAATGTGATATGCAAGAATGAACAAAAACATGAACAAATGCAAAATAGAATTGAAAGAAGGATGAACAGAGTGCACCTGGGCAATGAATGTTGAATCTGGAATGATCTGAATGTTAGAAAAAATAACTGAAAATCACTAGTGGGACTCATTCACCACTAATGGCGAATTAGTCTTGCTATCAGTAAAAACTCCTGAAAACTGGTTTCTAGCTATCGATAACTGGAATTTGATAGAATCTAATTTTTTAGCCTTAATATGGGACTCATTCACCACTAATGGTGAATCATTCCTCTCCCAAAATTTTGTGAAATCAAAGTTCAATTATGTAGCTCCAGATTTGCACTTGTCTTCTTGTCAGGTTGACGGAGTCAAATCTACAGAAAATAGACTATAGGTTGTCTCCAAGATTGAAATAGGGTTTAGTTGACTTGAAAAACTTTGTTGACTTCTTGACCACCTTTCAACACCTAATTGCTTAATAATTCTGCATACAAAAGTCTACAAACACACATGAAAAAGGGGAAAAATGGTTAAGGGTTAAAGTATAGGGATTTTCCTTGGTCAAATCCCACTTTGGTAATCAAACCCTTAATGAAGAAATGGAATGAAATGAACAAAGAAAATATGAATAAACAACATGCAAATGTCCTAAACTCACCACAACCTTGTTGAAGAAATCTGAAGTTATGTCAATGGTTGCTCCAAGGTGCTTGATTGATGCTTGATTGAATGATGCAAAGTGCTCAAATGAAAATTGATGTTAAGTGAATGCAAGTGATTAGAGAGATGTAAAATGAGGAGAAAAACACTTATTTATACACTCTTGTGCCCTAATAACCCAATGATACATCATCACAGGCCGACATAAGGTAATTTTGAATAAAAACCCGAAAGAAAATTTGAATTATTTTGATTTTGGAGCCAAGAGGGACTCATTCGCCACCCATGGTGAATGGGTCCCACCTGGCTTGTAAGGGTAGTCGGAATTAAGTCACATTTAATGTTATTTGTCGCTTACACTCAAAAATACACTTAATTAAGCCTTATGAGTGCATAAAGGGTCAAATAAAGCTTAAGAAAAGTGTAAATAGTGAAATTAAGCCCAGAAAAGTGTGAAGTTGCGGGTTATCACTTTACATCACCTTCAAAATAGGACTTGATAAGTGATGAACAGGTATTTTAGGTGAATTGTAATGAAAAGAGTCTAGAAATGTGTTACAACACTTCACAACACCTTCACAAGACCTCATTATTTGAAATTTTAGGACTTAATGTGAATGCAGAAGTCACATTGCAACATTAAATCAAAACAAAATAAGCCAAGCATCATGAGAGATCCTAAAATACCATGAAAAATGTTAATGATCCATTTTTCATGGTAATTTCCGCTAGTTTTGATCTTTTTCATTTTATCATGTATTTAATTTTCATTTTTATCGAACGGAGGTTTTCCTTAACATCAAAGCCTCTTTCATTTTGCATCAATGGAAAATAAAGCATTGTAAAAATCAAAAATACCCTTTCCCAGTAGGTATTGATGTCTTTGAGCCACCAAAAAAAAAAGGATTTTGATATACATGATAATAAAAGTTATGTTTGGATGACACACATATCCAAATTATAGTTACAAAGGACTCCATAAATTAATTTAAAAAATATGTAACAAAAAATTATGAAAAAATATCCCTTCCCTAGATATTGATGTTGAGAATCTAAATTTCAAAAAATAGAATTTTATCCTTTATAGAAAAAAGTTATGTTGGACGACACAAACGTTACTTTGTGAAAATGTTTTTTTCTATTTAAAACTAGTTATTAAAGGAGATGTTGAAAGATTAATGATTTATTTTAGAAAATTCCTTTTAAAAATATATATTTAGAATCTGGCTACTGTAAATTGCCACAAATCACTAGTTTACATCATCTTCAAATTCTTAACGGTTTAGCTGCTATAGGTCTCAGAAGATGAAGATTCAGTTAAAAATATTAATGTAAATGTCCATCTTTGGAAAAAAGTGAGACAGTATTGTGATTTCATCCCATCAAGTGTTTGTTCCATAACAAACACTACCAATCAATAGTTGCAAACATACCCAAATACACAAGGGTCATATAATTCTATAATCCCCCAATTCTCATAGGGAGTGACTCAAGTGTACATCACATATACACAAAGTGACTAGCTCATACACATCACATATACATAGTGACTAGCTCCAACATATGTACATCACAAGTACATTAGTGATAGGTTCATATGCACATCACATCACAACACCTACATTAGTGTGATATTTTCCCTCAACTAGTAACATCTAACAATAGTTATATAATCATAACTAAATTCATGATTTAGCAACCCATACTATAACACTTCCTTTTAAGGTTAAATCAAAGTCTTGACTCAAAGTCTACCTGTGATTATTCATAAAATAGCATAAACATGCTAGAACCCTTTTAGGCTTAACATAGAGACTAGGTTGGTTACCTACACACAATAAATTCTCATTGTTTACACACACATTGTGACCATTATCATATGATTCACATCACATCTTTCAATATACAACATTATGTGACTCGTAAGGAACCAAACATAACAACAATATTGATGTAAAGTCTCTAAAATAAATAGATCACTTTCATATGCTTATGTGACACCTTAATATGAATGCATTTCCTATGTACTACCTCTGTATACATTGGTGCAACCCAATATTCTTAATTCAATTCATTGACTAGATAATATTCACACTTGCTACAAATATCAACCTTTTAAATCAAGAACCCACTCAAAGTTGCCAAAAATAAGCACCACGTATACATTACTTATTCCCAAAACCAATAGGGGATTCAGGGACTATGAATTGATTTCTTAATTTCATTTGTCAATATAATGCTTATCAATATGTAGGGAAACCCAACCAATTTTATAATTTAGATGCACAATAGTACTAGTTTCTTAGTAGTTGTGCTAATCAAGATAATTCTTACGATGCTTCTACTAAGAGATACAAAATCAAAATAACTTCTTATAATCCCACCCCAAATTTTTATTTTAAACAAAAATGCACAAAGGTTCACCCCTCAAAGTACGTTCCTGCAACCACAACAACACAGCTAACTCAAGCACACAACACCCATCTCAAACAATAACCCCTGGAGACACCAAATACTTGGAAGAATAAATAAAGCTGGAATCAAACTACAATACATAAACTAAGGAAGCATAACCCCTGCTAAAATGAAGATGAAAATACATAAGCCACAGCAGGGATGATAGTTAAGGAAAACATTTCCACAATGATGTATACAAATCATCCAAACTTTGAAGGATATACAACAATCATTATTACAAACTCGTTTAAAGCAAGATCTATACTTGAGTCAAACCTAGATAGTTGGTATCAATATATCCATTAGAGCACCATTTGAACATATAAATTTGATAATATTAGTAATAATAATAAGATCCTTGACCTTTTGATGTTATTTAATCTATTATGTAACCCCATTTTCTTGTAATAGTTTCAATTATAGACTAGGTACTATTTACTCACTAAAAATTGGCCTTAATGATAAAAAATGAATGATTTCATATAATAAATAATATTTTTGCAATTCAATTCTTATATTGTGCTCATTAAGACCTTACTACAACCCATTAGATTTCACCTTGCATATTGATAATTTTATGTATAATTCCAAAACTAGATCTCAAGTTTAACCTTAACACCATTGTCGATTACAATCAAAGAGACATTTTTAAATAGGAATGTTATAACAAAGTTAGTGACAAGGTTGTCCCCTTCAGACCATTTCCAATTCTATGATATAAGTATAATAATTCTAGTCACTTAATATATACCAAAGTGTAACAGGTGCATTGTACCATCCCACCAAGCCCAAAGCAAGAAAATCAATTTAGTTGACAATATTTTTCACCTAGCAAGTAATCCAAGAATAACTAAAGGGCTTCAAGTATTCATGGCTTATGCTCTCCCATACACAAAATACTGTTCAATTTTCCCTATAGTCAAAGAATTTCTTTTCCAACATCATCTCCTCTAGGTTAGTATTTTGAACTCCAAGTTGGTTCTTCTCCCATTAATCAACTATTTCAATATGAAGAAGTTACAATTTATCTTGTTGTCATTCATTTCAACTTAAAATGAATGGAAGATTTGGTTTCATTGTGTGATCTAATATTTGTTTCTTAATTTATCACTAAATCAATTTACTATGCAACCAAAGCCAACAATTATAGAAAGCACTAGATCTAGAAACCATTTCATCTTCCAATAAACAAGAAGTAGGAGTTTTTGAGATCTCAAAGTGTAAGGTTAACAAACTTACATATTCAACGATGAACAAGTTGTGGTTGGCTCCTATGTTGCATATAATATTGATAATTTTTCCAAAAGGTTTATAGAGCTCCATGAGCTCCTCCTTCATGCTTCCCCATGGAATATTTTTGCGCATCCCTCTCTCATGAAATCCCTTTATCATTTTTGCTTCTAAATCTTTCAACAAATCCATTTCATGCATAACCTTCAACTATTGCAATGCACAAGACCACATTTCTTGAGGCACCTCCTTCCAAACCCTAAAATCTTCTTCCAAAAATTGTCATATTGTGCATGTCCTTCTATCATTGCATTCCATGAGACCATGTTTCGTTGGAAGACTTCATCCCCCTTATAATTCTTGTGCCTCCAAGCTTCCACACTAATTCCTAGTTACATCCCTTTCCTTTGCTCTCTTTTCTTCCTATTTTAGTCTTCGTCTCCCACACAATTTTTCCTTTCTTTCCCATGTCTCTTTTCTTTTTTTGCATTCTCCATGAGATCACATTTTGCGATCTTTCTCACAACCTGTACATGCTCGTTCTCTACAATTTCTTCTTTATGTTTCTCATGCTTTTCTTCTCCTCATGTCCTACCTTCTTCCCCTCTTCTCACCCATGTCATTCTCTACATTCTCCTCCCTTCGAGTCTGATGAAATTTCTCCATCCTTTTTCCTTGGCAGATCCATCGCCCATTCAGGAGCTATTTCTATGGTGCAAGCATGGAAGATACCCTAGAAAAGGTTGAGCAGTCTATCTTATCTTTTCAACTCGTTTCCCTTTCTTGGAAGTTTCTAAATATTTTAATGAATGAGGGAGGCCCATGCTATCCTTCGTCGCTAATTTCACATGATTAATGGGTTCCCATACCTTAACGTGGTGCCCATATTGGACTTACCACATGTTGACTACTGTTCTGCAAAATTTCATGGAAGCTCATACCCCCTATTGTCTCAGCCATACTATTCTCTTAAATTCT